>VZRW01008053.1:19090-40279 GCA_013398125.1 Aegotheles bennettii | reverse complement strand
GGCTCGGTAGCCGCCTCCCTCCTGCTTGACTGCTTCAGCGTGGTCGCACCGGGGGCGCGGGGGGTGTCCGGTGGGTTGGGGCGAGGCGGGGGCTCGGCTACCCTCAGGCCCGGGGTGCCGGTGGGGCTCGGCCCGGCCCCTTTGTCTGGCCCGGCAGTGCACGCAGTCGGCCCTGAGGAGAGCAGCGGGGCCCCGCCGCAGCTCGGCCGGCTCGGGGGGAGCAGGTGGCTCACCAGGAGCAGGTCACTGCTGTTTACTCATCATATGTTCCCCTTGCAGCCATGGAGTGCAGGGACAAAGCAGCTGCTCCTCCGCGGAAGCTCGTCCAAGGTGAGGCTGGGGGGGGCCGCTGTCACCCACCATGGCTTTAGGGCACGGAGAAGGCATCAGGCTTGGTTTTGTGAAATATATTGGCTTTGAAGTCATAAACCGGCCCTAACTGATTCAATTCTTGTGCTTAAGAACCAATAAAATATCTTAATGTTTTATTCTCCTCTTCCCCCCACTCCAATGCCTTGTATAATGTGACTGAAAGACTAAAACGTTGTTGTTTCAGCTCGGTTGCCGTTCAAACGCTTGAATCCAGTGCCAAAGGAGAAATATGAGGCTGATTCTGCAGTCAAAAAAGTGAAGAGCTCACAGGGAGGTTTCGGTCCCAGTAAGGATTCCTCCCTGGATGTGTCGTGTGCGTCCCTGGACAATGTGGAAAACAGCTGCCAGCTGGATTCAGATGTGAATTTTTCTCCAAAGCTTGTTAATGGAAAGGGTCCGTTAGACCATTTTATACAGAAAAACACAAAAGATAACACGAACGAACCTGTTATTGTCATTGACCTGACAGAGTGCTCTGACCATAGACTAACTGATGACATGGACCACGTTAGTTTTGATTCAAAAACGTCTTCATCCCTAGCCGTAACTAATGGCATGTTAGGAAACCAGTTGAGTTGCCTAGATTCC
This sequence comes from Aegotheles bennettii, assembly GCA_013398125.1. NCBI lineage: Eukaryota > Metazoa > Chordata > Aves > Caprimulgiformes > Aegothelidae > Aegotheles > Aegotheles bennettii. The sequence goes on along the minus strand of VZRW01008053.1, from coordinate 39,319 downwards.
TCTCAGAGTGGCCAAACAGGTGATTCCATGGAGGCTGATATGTCCTGTGAAGCTGTAGCGGACAAAGATGAGGATTTGGTAGATGGGAACCAGTCGCGTTCCGAGTTAACAGAGTGTGACAACGTGGAAAACGGAAAGGGAAACCAGAGCGAACTGAAGGACGTCATCTTTGAAGGAAAGATGCCTGTTGTACTCCTGGAGGATATTATGACTGCAAAATCTCCCCAAGTGGCTTCTCTGGATGGAAGCGTCACATCAGAAAACGAGACCATGGAATCATCTCACGAAGGAGACTCTGGACTTACCAACTCCTCGCTAAGCCCTCGCTCTGTCAGCTCGCCCGAGGCACAGCCTGCTGTGGAAGCCAAGAGAAACACCAGTCCTCTGGCTGCCTCCACACCCGTGAAGAAGGTTGGTCTCTTTCCTGGGCTTCTTTTTTTAAGAGCTGTTGCATTGCAGAAAGGCCGTGTGGTTTCCTGTGCCTGCAGTGAGAAGGATATACACAGGGATCGTGAGACATGGTGCTGCTTTATTAATAACTGAATTGCTGCCCTTTTGAATCTTCCCAAGTCCTGTAGCTGAAGGATTTGAGTCTTGCCTGGTATCGAGTTGCTGGTGTATTTGCATGGTGTGAATGTAACTTTAAACTCTGTTACAGGTTCATTTTATATATTTTTTCATGTTTTGCATGCCCTGAGCCTTAGTGTTTTGGTAACTGGCATCAGGACGGTGTCCAAAAGCATTTTTATCCATTAGGTGATGTTTTACAGCCTCTATCCTTGATGAAGCTGCTGTAATTACTGTCAGAGGCTGTTACCCCAGTGCCAGTCATAGAATCATAGAAGGTGCCGAGTTGGAAGAGACCCTCCAGGATCATCAGTCCAACTCCTGTCCCTGTGCAGGACACCCCAGGAGTCACACCATGTGCCTGAGAGCATCTTCCAAATGCTTCTTGGACTCAGGCAGGCTTGGTGCTGTGACCACTGCCCTCAGTTGGTGCAGATCCTTTTCCAGCTCTGAATTTCTGCAGCTGTGGTATAGAAAATGCTTTTCGTTTGAAACTGCAGTGGAAGTGCAGATGTGTACATGAGAACAGAGGAGAATTTGGATGAGCCTCTGCCTGCCTGAACTGGGTGCATAGAAGTTGTGCTCCCACCATCCTGTTACAGGTGCTGGGAGCTGCTCCAGGGAAAAGGCACCATGCATCCAGCTGGTGGACTAGGCTACTGATGGGCAGCAGAGGTGGGGGACACACCTCAAAATCATCTCCAGTTTAATACCTCTGCTCCAGCAAGAGACCCCAAACTGTGGTGGGTTTTGGGGTTGTGTTAAGTGGAACAGGACAACAGCGGCTGCAGAGGTGGCTGAAACCTTCATGTGGCTCTAATGCCTGTTTGCCCTCAACTGTTTTGGGGCAGAGATGAGCAGAGGGGTGACGTGGGGGCTTCTCAGTGGGGGGAAACAGTCCAGAACAGTCCTGGTGGATGTGCTTGGGCACAGTAGCTAAGCCTCGCCTACAGTTAGTCCAGACTATGGGAGCAGTGCATGTGTTTCACTTAACTATTGGAGGGGAAAATGAGGAAGGTGTTAACAGAGGTGAATCAGTGCTGTGCTGCCGGGGGTGGAGGATTGAGTGTGTGGCTCAGGTGGCTGAGGGTGAAGGGGTGGAGTAGACCAGTAGCCTTCTTGCTTATGCCACCTTGAGCCATTTAAGAAAGATTTTCACCAACTATCCCACTAGGTTTGAGGAGAGACCGTCCCATAGGTGAGGAGAAACCTGGGATGGATGAGTTAGCTAGGACTTGGAGCTCACCATGCAATGGGTCTGCCGTTTCACCTACAGCATCCTTATTAAGGAAAACGATCAATTTTTGTACTGTTCAAACTCTCATTCATCTCTAAAATAAATACATAAACTCAAGCAGGCGTGAAATGTTTCCAGTATAGCAGAACAAATAAAAAAAGTATGTGACTCCTGATGTAAGACGATAATGGGAACAAGTTCTTGGTTTCCTGTAGCATGAAGCAAGGCTGGCAAAGCTCAGATTCTGCACCTCGACCTATGGCAGGTCCTCCCTCCTAGTTTGTTTGTTTTCCCGGGTGGAAACAGCTCTGATAAACTCAAGCTCCCAGGTGAAAGAACTTTTATTTTGTGTCACTTAACTATAGAAGCTCCTGGTGCAGCTTTGCACTGTGTAATTGTTGATGTCTGAGGACAGAAGATAAAGCGGTTGGTCTGCGTTAACCCATTAATCGCAGAGTTTAAATGTGGTACCTTGTACTGTAAGCAGCAGGAAAAGGAAGAGGAGGATACAAAAAACCAAGCCACAGCATGTTGAAATAGCGACAAGTTGAGCCTTTGACCAGTCTGTGAGCAATGATTTTAAAAGTTAAATACTTTTTCCCCCCTATAATTAACAGCTTTAAGAGAAATGAGAAGTTTGAGCTGTTGGGTTGAGGCACTAGAAGAGCAAGATGATGAGAAGAAACTGTTAAAATATGGATAACAGACCTTGCATTGAGGAAGTTTATCTAAATATCATGCCAAGAGCAAGGGGTAGGATGCAAAAAAAAAAATCAAATGAAGTTTAACTTGCGGGGAGTGACTTTGCTGTAGTTAAGTGTCCCCTGCCGTGGTCTCGCGGTTTGGGGCAGCTCTGGCTTCTGTTTGTTTTCCTGCACGTGATATTCCCTTGCAAATGATAGTTTCGAATGGAGTAGATTGGAGGGATTCGGTTATGCAAAACTGTAATGCGAGGACTTAATGTAAACTGAAGCATTTAGATGTGTTCAGGCTTAAATGTAAATCGGGGAGATTAGATATGCTTGAACTGTGTTCTTGTACCCTGTGCTGAGGGAATACTGAAGTTGCTGAATACACTGATCTGCCGCACGGGTGTTAATGTAATTCAGCTGCAGCTCACTGTTCTTTCGGGAAGAGTTCGAGTGCCTTGTGGAAAGGGAACGATGTGGATCTCTAAAACTTGTGTTTTGTAATTCCAGGTGTCTCAGAAATGCCACAAAAGTTCAGCTGGGAAGGAGAAGCTGCGGTTGCAAAGAGTAAGGCATTTTCACTGACATAGACACTTAGCCTGCTGTGCTTTTCCACTGAATAGTGAGCGGAGCCCTTTGCGTTTCATCTTAGTCCACTTAGAAGGTCTCCCTTCCCGATTTTCCTCACTGATGAATATGGAAGAACCTTAATGCATGCAGTTAAAGTACTTGGCTCCTTCCAAAGCTCCTTAATGCATAGGTAATGAAGTGTGGGTGGCCTCTGCTGCATTTCAGTGTGCTTTGGTACCAGATTAAGAACCTGGAAATGTTGCTGACTGCTTGTCAAAACGCTTTTGGGAATTTTTTCCAACCCCTTCTTGAGCCTGCTAAGGGAACAGATGCAAGCGCAATCTTCAAGAGCCTTCTATTTAGGGCTGGTTCCTGCTCCATCGTTCTCACCCTTCCCCCTTTTAAGCCACAAAAACTAGAGTCTGTTCCTCATTAATAAGCGAGGCAAACGAGCCGCTGCATTTATAGCTTGCAGGAGGAACTGTAGGATGTCGCTGCTGGAAACACTCAAGCTCTGATCTCCATTCGCTTGAACGCAGCTGGGTGGCAACCTCTGTTCCGTGACACAACATTGTATGATTTTTTGCTGTCCATTCTGCTTTCGGCCATAAAATGCTAAATATAAATGAGGCTGGTGGGTCACAGAGTTCTTGAGCAGTCAGTGCTGTACGAGTGGGCTTTGCTTGCTGGAAGACAAGGTGTTGGGGATTAAATTCTTGCTCTGTTTCTTAGTAACTACTTTATAAAGTTGGTAGGGGCCTGTTGCATGTTTTATGTAAGCTAGACATGCTTGAACTTGCTCTGGCTTTTTGCAGTGCCCCATATAGAAATCAGTCTTGTTTTTCTTCCATTCTATATGTTAAAAACAGCAGTAAGGTGAGGGAGAGATGAGGATGAAAGCTTTATCATGTTAAAATTAACCAGACCTGCCAATCTTCCTGGGAACTTCGCACCATTTCCCAGCCTACCCGGTAGATTTTCACTGATTACCATGACTCAGTGTTGTTTTTTTCACCGTTGGCACCATTCTGTATGTTGGTTGCCTTCTGCAGTTACTTGTACGTTGTGACACTGCTCAGCGAGTCTTGACGTTGCCAAGAAGAGATGTGAAATAAATAAAACAAAACTGCAAGTACACAGCAAGGATATTTTTGTGTCTGAGCACAGACATATCCTGGTTTCCTGGTGCAGTCACCAGTGCCTACAACCTAGGGAAGGTTGGATTTGTTGGATTTTTTAGTAAATGTTCCACATTTTCCTTGATGTGTCAGACCTATAATGAGAATTTCAGTTGCCTTGGGAGGAAATACTGTGAACAGCAATGCTTTTGATGTGATCTTCCCCCCTGTTGTTCCCATAGTTCCACTTAAATAAGCTTCAGGCGCCCGGTGTTGTCTGGTTATCTAACACAAGTAATCATTTTGCAAGCTTCAGGTGTTAGAAAGCAGCTACACAGTCCAGAGTTTGGAGACTCATGTTGCTGATGGTGAAAAACATCGTCAGAAAACCTGTATGGGTTTATCACGCAAAATCAGATCAAATTTACTTTTCAAACTTACACAGTGTAGCCCTAGATTGACATAAAAGCATGAAAGCTTAGCTCCTGAGGTGTGCATTTCCAAAGAAAGTCTTTTGGAATAATCTGAAATGTTAAAATAAAGGAAAATGAAAAATAATGCTAAAAAATTCCCATATAATTTTCCATAATGCTACATTGGTAATGAAGATGACTCGGATATAAAGCAAGTAGAATGCAAAGCTTTCCTTGATGCTTAGAAAATGGAAGTAAATGAGTTAGAAAAGGGCAATTAATGCCTCAGCTGGCTGAGACAACAGGTTGGGGTGGTTAATAACCGCATGTCCTGTGAGAGCCAGAAGTGATGCTGCTGGTCAGGCACTGGGTGGGTGCAGGAATCTACTTTAAGTTCTCAGCTGAAGAAATGAAGCCCTTATTTTGCTGGGGCTTTTATGCCAGCAGCTATTGCTGTGCACAAAAAAACACCTTGCTTACGGGCTTGTTTCTGAACCAGGATCAAGAGCGCGCAGACAAGCTGCAGAAGCTGCAGGCGGAACGGGAGGAAAAGGGAAGGCTGAAGGAAGAAGCAAAAGCTGCAAAGGAGCGAGCCAAGGAGGAGGCGAAGAAGAAGAAAGAAGAAGAGAAAGAGTTGAAAGAGAAAGAAAGGAGAGAAAAGAAAGAAAAAGAAGAAAAGGAAAAAGCTGAGAAGCTGAGAGTGAAGGAGGAGAAGCGCAAGGAGAGGCAGGAAGCTTTGGAGTAAGTGGCTTGGGGAATAACATGTAAGGATGTGAGCACTTTTTCATACCCACCTTAACTGTCCCTTCTCAAGGCTGTGCTGCTCAAACAGCACGTGCCTCTGCCACGGGATATATTTTAAGTGCTCAAAAGCCCATGCACGCCAGACCCTCGTCCCAGCAGCACTTAGGCTTCGGGTTCAAAATGACTGACGAGCCATTGTGCCCCACTGGGTTTTCCCTTCGTGACCGGTCTCTTGTACTTTTGCAATTTGTTGGCACTGGTGCCTGGTCTGTTGAGGAAGTTACTTGTAACTTGATAATACCATCAATACCCTTTGTTGGTATTGAGGGGAAACTTGAAGCACCCTACCTACTTTGTGGCTACAACAGGTCAGTGCTTGCTTTAGAAGGAGTAAAGGGAGTCATCTTCAAGCCTAACCCCAAGTATGGTTCTTGACTGAATCAATAATTCTTGCCTAACACTGTGGGGTCTTAGTAAGAGTCTGGAGCTTCTCACCCCTTCCTCAGTGCAAATAAACACTTGGTGATTTGTGATGATTAAATTAAGCTTTTATATTAAAGGGCAAAACTTGAGGAGAAGAGAAAAAAAGAAGAGGAGAAACGGTTAAGAGAAGAGGAAAAGGTAAATGCTTTCTCTAGCTTCTCTAAATTCTTCTACTGGGGTGAAATGATGTTAATGGGCTCCCTGGCACCCTGCCAGTGGTTCCTGCACTTCTCCAGGCAGTGTTCCGTGCCACTTGGGAATGAACTTGTCCATTTGGGATGCAGCTTGTCCAGTCTGATCTGCTGCTGCTGCTCCACCAAATGGATCGTGCAGGTTTCTAGTCTGTTACTTTCATTCACATTGGTGTCTTTGCTTTCATCTGTTACAGTCCCTCCTGCGTTTGTTTTTTCAGTGCCCATGAATGAGCTTTACCCTTTGCCTTAGCAATGACATTGGAATCCACAGAGCTGTGGAAGGGACAATAATTGTTTTGTTGCGTTACTGTAGCTGGTAAATGACTGAACTTTGCTTTGTACCTCACTAGTTTTGAAGTTGGGTCATGCATGAGCTCACCTTGAATTATGATGCCTTGTCCTATCTTCGTGTTTATAATTTGCATTTGCGTTCTGATTTCAGCGTATTAATGCACAGAAAGCAGAAATTACGAGGTTCTTCCAGAAACCAAAGACTCCACAAGCACCAAAGGTGAGGTATTGATGTTCCTGTTTTATTAATTGTCTTCTAACAAAGATGCCAATTTCCTTCATCCATCCCGTAGAGCTTCCAAGGTGGACAAAGCATTAGTATTGCTTGCTTCCTCATTTAAAAAATAGCTGCTTTAGTAAAAATCTCGGCTCTGTTTTCTGCTACCTTGGCTGTAAAGAGCCAAATTCCCTTGAAGATTTGTTAGAATCTCAGATAGGAAGGGCTTAACCTAAATCTTCACTCAAACCTCAGTGCCTGGTGTTGAGGTTTGTTTTATATCTTGAATGTGTTGGTGCTGCAGATTTTTCAATGTTCTGACCCTAACGATCTTGGCTTCCTATTTCAGATTCTTGCTGGCTCTTGTGGAAAGTTTGCTCCTTTTGAAATTAAGGAGAACATGGTTTTAGCTCCCCTCTGCCGTATTGCCCTTGATCCAGACTTCCTAGAGCAGCTGGATAAGCTCCTGCGGGCACAGGACAGTGACGTTTCTTTCTTGAGGGATCTAAAGTGTCGTAAACCGCGTAGAACTGGACCTACTTTTGTCAGTAACAGCACCGACATAGTAAACAGGTTAGTCTGTGTTTTGGGAGCTTGCTTCACTTTTTTTGCAGAATGAACTGCAGGATGGTTTCGAGATGGTCTTACTCTGATATCGATGATTGGAAAGATAGAGCTTTCCTTGGAATACTCATTTTGTATGAGAATTGTTTCCACGGGAAGTGGTACGTTACGATGGAGATTTCCTTCACACCGTCCAGTGCTTCTCAAATCTTCCACAGGAAATCTTTCGCTGCAGGCAGCTGCCTTCAGCACTGGACACAACTGGTTCTTAGTGGTGTTTGTCTTTAATAGTTTTAAAAAGTAAACATAATGATAGATAAAACATAGCTGTTGTAAGGAGGGAGGTGGCTTGTCTGGAGCTCATGTTCCTGCCGGAGAACTGGGAAAGCCTGTCATAATGAACTCATGCTCTGGGTTGGCATTGTGGCTGAACTGAAGTTTTCTATAAGATGTTTTTCTTGAGCAGCAGCGGAGTGAAAACTATCTCTTCTTTTCACAGTGACGTGGTGGTAGTGGATAACTGCAAACCAGATTCTGTTCCTGAAAGGGGGAAATTTGGTCGAATGAAACTTCTGCAGTTCTCTGAGAATCATCGTCCTGCATACTGGGGCACATGGAACAAGAAAACCACTGTGATCCGTCCCAGGAATCCGTGGTCAAAGGACAGCGTAAGCACCTTGCAGGCAGCGTGGTTGGATTCTTTCCTTTCTTTGTGCTCTTAAAGTGAGAATGCAGTTGGCCAAGTTCACCTGTTCTTTGGGATTTCTGATCCGCTTTTGCATGTTCCCTCTTGCTACCGAGTTTTGAAACCTTGACTGTGGTCTGGTGTCATGATCTGTGATTACTGACAGCAATGGCACGTTGGCATTTCTTCTAGAAACTACTGGACTATGAAGTAGATAGTGATGAAGAATGGGAAGAGGAGGAACCTGGAGAAAGTCTCTCCCACAGCGAAGGGGTAAGGATCCCACTTGCTGGAAAGCAGCTTTCTGAACCAATTGCACTTGGTGTGATTTCTAATAAGCAGTTTCCTTTTTAGGATGATGAAGAGGAGGGAGAGGATGAAGATGATGATGATGGGTTTTTTGTACCCCATGGGTACCTATCTGAAGATGAAGGAGTGACAGAAGTAAGTGAACTGGGTGTCACTGGATTTCCACTTCTGTTTCCAATGAATCCTGTCATAAATACTGGCAGAGTAGGAAAGTGTGTAGTCTTGGCAGTGCTTTAACTCCAGATCTGCGTGGTTCAGGAGCACACAGCTCTAGCTCAGGGAATCTGATAAAAAGCTGGGTTTAAATAGCTTTTTATTTTTACTGGAATGGATGTATTGAGTTCTTTCTCACCTGTGGCTTTAGGAGTGTGATCCAGAGAACCAGAAAGTTCGTCAAAAGCTGAAAGCAAAGGAGTGGGACGAGCTGATGGCCAAGGGGAAGAGGCTTCATGTCCTACAGCCTGTGAAAATCGGCTGCATCTGGGAAAGTGCCGAAAATGCCAGCAGCACCTGTGTGGACCTGAAGGTTCTCCAGCAGTTCACAATGTGTGTCCTGGATTCACTCGTTGCAGAGGAAGAACAGCAGATACAGAAATACAGTAAAAAAAGAGCAAAAGATCAGCAAAGTAAGAACTGAGGGGCTAAATAATTGTACTTACACACTGTTATACTCTGCCTTGGGGAGAATAGATTTTTGTATTGAGTGTGAAATTCAGAATGACCTGTTTATGGCAAGTCTGAAGTCCAAGGAATCTCAGATCTTGGAAAGGAGTTTTCTGGCCTTGCCTCCGATATGGCTTTAGTGGAGACCGATATGGTCTCCAAAAACTCTTCTCTAAATAATCCAGGACTTAATAGACTCAGTGCTTGAGTCCACTGACCCATTTATTGTTTGGGAGAGAGGACTTAGTTTGTGTGACATGTTTTGGTACTGAGGATTTCCTGTGTGTGATCAACGCCAGGATGTGAATAACGTACATAAAGGCTAGAAGAGGGCTTGAAGCTTTCATTTCAGGGGGTCATTATTCTTGGGGTTGACTTTTCTGCAGCAGATTTAGCTCCTATTACAAACCCATTTCTAAAATTAATCTATTTGTTGGGTTTTTTTGAGCATGTGGCTTTTCTCGACCTTTAAACTGTTCTTCCCCACAACCTCTGTATGTCATTTCTTCTCTGCAGTCCTTGGCCAGCTTCTGCCACTGCTGCATGGCAACGTCAACGGGAGCAAAGTGATTATCCAGGAATTCCAGGAGTGCTACCGGCAGGGACTGTTCAGTGATGGGACTGCAGCTGCTGACTGCAGCGACACAAGCCCTGCAAGCCCCCACACCTCTCGGCCACAGACACCCGTCAGTGAGGACAGCAGTGTCCCTTCCAAAGCCAGGCTAAAGCGAATCATTTCGGAGAACTCTGTGTATGAGAAGAGACCTGAGTATAGGATGTGCTGGTATGTTCACTCGGAGGTGCTGAAGAGTTTTGATCAAGAGCATCTCCCTGTCCCTTGTCAGTGGAACTACATCACTCAAGTCCCTTCTTCAGGGAAGGAGGAGGGTGGCAGCATGCCGGGGGTGGTGGTCCCACAGGCCGCCCCCATGTCAGTGAAGAGGAAGGCCACTGGGAGCATGTCCATCACAAAGTTCATGAAACGGCCTCGGAATGCCAAGCAGGTGAGTCCTGGTCGCCTGTGCTCTTCCGATGGGAATGTAGCTGTGCATCCACAGTGGGCAAGCGTCCTGCCTCCCAGATGAGCAGAGCCCCAATATTAAGCAACAGGCACTATCCTTTACACCAAAAGACCCTTTTTTGTGGGAAAAGGAGTGAAATTACGCGACGCTAAAGGTTTCTCCTGTGTGTCTCCAGCTTGGGCTGTCTGTGCCATCTGAAATGTTGCTCTCCTGCTGTTCTCCCATTTTCTGCTATTTGGCAGTGATTGCATCCAAGCTGTGAATAGTTTCAGAGTGTCTGCTTGGCCTTGCATTTACAGCTGTATACAATTTGTATGCAGGTTTTTATGTGTGTGTGTGGCTGCCAGATGCATGGGCTGAGCTGGTGACTTACAGCAGTTGCACATGTGTCGATTAAATGCAATTCCTAAGTGCTGCAACTCAACCGTAACAGTCTGCAAAGTCTCTGGCTTATGCTGCCATACAGAAAGCTGAATTTCAAGAGCTGATTTAAAAATATAATAATTCATAAGAAGAAATTCATAGGAAGAAAATGAAATGGATTTGGAGGAGTTGCTGCTCCGGCTCTAAGCTTTGCTGTGGTCTTCCTGTTGTTTCCTTCTGCTTTTCAGGGTAACCACAAGTAGTTTTAAGAGCGTAATCATCCAGAAGGGTGACTGAGAAGTGTGTGATGGGTGCTTTAGCTGCATGATGCTCTGTTGTGCATTTAAGGCTCTAGGTCCTAAAGCTTGGTGTTACTAACTGCTTGCCTCCAAAGCTACAGATAGGACACTGTCAGTGGGTTGATTCCTCATCCCCTGTGGGCAAGGGGGTGAGGAAGGAAGTCATAGATGAGGCTTTGTGCTTTTCCTTCTCACTTTCTTCTTGGCTTCTTTGGCTTTTCTGCTGCAAAAGCTCTGCATTCAAGTATCAACAGGGATCAGAGACTTGTGAGAAGCTGTTCAGCCTCCAAACTCCATCTGCTTGGGTTTTTTTCTTACGCACTAAATAAAGGCAGAGATAAAAACTTCTGCTTGGCACCCACTGGAAATTCTGCTTATAACTGACTGCTTGAGCAGAAATAGCAAAACAAAGGCTTTTAGTAGAGTTACATCTCTGGCCTGGCTGCTTCGAAGGTCTCAAAAGCATCCCAGGGCTGCACTTGTGGGAGGTGGGGCTGTGCAGCTCAGGGCAAAGGTGTCCTGAAAGCCTTTTGTGCCTGATGCCTACATCAGCACCACTCAGGTATTGAGGTCCTGTCCTTCCCGTCGCGTGAGGCTGGAGCTCGAGGAGAGTTTAGGGTTAGGGTTAGGGCTTGGCACATGTTACTCTGTTGTGAAGTTCATGCCATGGCTCATGTGAGTAGAGGTGCTCTTAGATAAGCTGTGGAGTGAGAAGAACTCGTGTCTCGAAGCGGGAAGTACCTGCGTGTGTGTAGGAGGGGAATACTTCATCTGAGAACTGTGACTTTAATGAAAGATGAACATTTAAAACTTCCCTTGTTAGGGGGTGGGGACCAGATTCTAGGTCTGAGATTTTCATTCCACAGTTTGAGTTGGGGGGAGAGGGGGGGAGAACTTAAACACTCGCAGCTGTTCAGTGCTGGGTAGCCTCAGCTTGTATCACTCCTTGTATTCATTTTCTCAATTCAAAATGAGTAGTTTGTGGCAGAAAATTGGGTCACCAAGGGACACGGTCACTCCTCCCTGAATAAAAACTAATTGGCAATGAGGAGGAGTTGGGGGAGAACACGCTTTAAGCTTGACAAGCATAAGTCATTTTGCATCTTCAGGAAAAGGGAATCCAAAATAATCAGCAGAGGGGGGAAGATTTCCCTTCCCCAAAAACCTGACAAAGCTGGGTCAAGTTTCAATGGAAGGTTTGAACTGACTTTGATGGGGAGGCTGTTGTGTAAGAGCGAAACATCTCGGAGCAGAAGCTTGGCACGCTTCCTGCAGTGCATGCCGCTGCAGTTGAGGACTTTTATCGGAAGTCAGTGCCTGCTGGAGCTGGGGGTTGCTGATTTTCTTTCCTACAAGCACGGCTGATGGATCAGGCTGTGCTGTGAGTCAGAATTGCGAACAGCGCCTGCTGTGGTCCATCACTGCCCTGGCAGCTGAGTCCATGCGCCGGCACTGTCAGCGTGCTGCTAATGGAGCTGGTGCCTTTATTTTTTTCCTTAAGGCTGAAGTGGTGGAGATGGACGGCTTCCAGGCAGACACTGAGGAAGATGAGGAAGATGACGACTGCATGATTGTGGATATACAGCCAGGCAAAGGTGGGGTAATAAACCGATACTGGTCTCTTGGCAGGCGCTGGCTCCCACAAGGGAGAGTACAACAGTGGGAATGGTGTGTGGCTAAACCTGCTGCAGTTCTCTGTTCCTCTTCCACCAAGCCTTGTGCTTCCCTCTCTAGATGTTTTATTCTAGGTACTTCCCTGCTTTTTATGTTTTATTCTAGATGCTTCTTTGCTATGTAGTCCTCTCTAACCTCTTGCCCTTTCTGCCTTCCTCCCTCCGATCAACTAAATAGTACCAAGTGCTCGTGACTGGCATTTGGCTGCTGGTGTTCCCTCTTCCTGATAAGAAGAGTGAGCACTGGGGTTAGCATCAGCTCATCCACCAACTGTTGGTAGATGTTGCTGGGGAGGGCTGGTCTCTGGGGTGTTCACAGCCCCTCCAGGACTGACAAGGTCTGAACTGTAACTCCCTTCTGCTGCCTCCTTGAAGCCTTAGGTGCATGCTGAATTGTCTGAAGGAGATTATATCAGATAATAAGCAGGTGTTTTGACAGGTGGGGGTCCTGATCAACACTTTGCTCTAGGATCGGAGCAGTTGCTAATGTTTGTGTCCCAGTTATCCCCTGGAGAAGAGCTTTCAGAGTTTCACTGCTGTAGTGGATCCTTTCAGAACCAGTGAGATAAGGATGTAGAGTGGCTCCTTTCATCTCAGTGAGGTTTTAACTGCATGTACTCGATCATACGGATCAATGACTTAACGCCAGCCACATCACGTGCATTCAGCTCCTCTAAACTGCTTTCAAAACCTCCCAGCCCTTTCTTACCGCTCTCACAATAGTCCTTTCACAATGCTGCTGGCACAACCTGAACTAAGCAAAGCGGGTTTCTGTGTTGGGCAGTTCCTCTAATCGCTAGAGAAGGGCTCATGCATGTTCCTGAAGGCTTCAATTCTCCAGTGTTTGACCCACTCTAGACATATCTGGGTTCTTTCTATCTCTGCTGGTGCTCCATTCCTCCTCTTGCCTTCCCTAACAGACAATCTAACTGTTTGACAAGAAGCTTTGAGTTTAATCTTAAGCTGCTTTTGCTTATTACAAGACTGCAGTGCGATGAAAGCCTTGCTTCAGGTTTGTGACCTCTCCTCATGAGGACGGGGTCGTGCCTTCCTCAGGCTTTGTTGACACACACGCAGCTGTATTTGTCTACCTTTGCCCAAGTCTAAAGCACTGAAAAGATTTTTGAAGATCCTCTTTATGGTTGAAATTATTTTTTTTTATTCTGGATTGATTTTAACCCAATATTAAAACCAGTTTTTAAGTAGTATTGGAAAGGAGACTTATAACAGATATGGGCAGACAAGCCAAGACAGATGAAGCACATAATAGTCAAATTCTACCAGATTAACGAGAATATTTTAAAAAAAAACCAAAACAAACGAACCAACCAAAAAACCCCCAAATGAACACATTTTCTTCTTTGCAGATTCTACGTTGGCAGCTACGGGAACAGCTTCAGTACCCAGTGGCACAGGAGCCACTCAGCAGGACACCAGCATGGTCAGCCCACCCAATACCGTTTGAGACATAAATGCCTACTAACTTCTCTGTATGTATGTAGAATGAGTTAGAGAACTTTAAACCTTGTGTATCTTTGAACAAAGATACTTGAAAGTATTCCATATTTCTTGTAAAGAGAAGACAGCACTTTGTTCTGCTTCGGACCAGATGGAAGCTTAAATTTTTAGTCCTAGTTTTTAGCTTTAAAAAAAAATACTGCATATTAATCTGTCCTTAATAAAGCATTATTGAAATTTTGATACTACTTTGTAATGGAAGGCATCTAAGTTATCTCTAAAATTAGTGGAGGGATTTTGAAATAAGCTTATTGTGATGCCACTGGGGGAATGACTCTGTTCATAATGTTGTATAGCATGGCCATGGGTATAAATGATGTACAATTATATTTGAATTTATGCTCTCTGTATCATCTTGTTTGTGTTCTGTCTTGCTCCAGAGAACAGCTGCAAGGCTTTATGTCTGGAAAAGGAAAAAACCTGCAACTTGTTTCTCCTGTTTTGGGGTAGACTGGTATTAATTACACAGCAGGGTACTGACAGGTTCTCAGTCTCCTGGACACGTTGCTGCAGTAGAAGCTGTAAGAGCAGTGCAATTCAAAGAACCGAGTCTTTAAATATTCCATTTAATCACATTAAGCGTAATTTTATCTAGATATATTCTCTCCAATAGAAGTTAACAGTGCAAACAGAAGCAAAAGGAAAAGCTGGGTTCTAAGCCCAGCCTGATATCCAGGCTCAGTTGATTAATCCAGCCTGGTACTAACCCCTAATTCCTCCTCCAGGGGAGGACAGTGGCACTTGATTGTTTCCAGGACCACAATCTCAAGCACTCACTGCCAGAACTTGATTTTTAAAGCCACTCTGAGCAGTCCTGTGTTTTGCTGGGCAGGACCACCTTCGCGCATGGCTGCAGGAGCTGTGGAGGTGACCACAGGGTTGGTGTGCGGTGGTGGAACCAAACTCCCCCTCTGCAGAGCTAAACCAAAGTCACTCCTGAGGTCACAGAGCTGGAAGCCCCACCAGTCTCTATGGGAAAACGTAGGAACAGTCTAAAAACACCAGCACTGAATTCACTCCCTTTTATTTCACAACAGTGTCTGGACTCTGGAGAGCAGTTCTGGTTTCAGGGGGCTTGCTGGCTGCTCCTCACCTGATGCCTGAATGTCTGCCATGACTGCTGCATCCCAGGCGAGAGTCAGGAGGGCTGAGGGCACCTGGGACAGGAAAGGCTGGGTTATTAATGCTATAGCGATGTTGTACTTTGAGCTTGTAACATGCTGTGTACACTCACAGACCTGGAAAAACTTAAAAGAGCACTTTAAAAAGTGTGGATTTCTGCAAGAAGCTCCTCAGGGGATGCTGCTTTGGGCTTTCTGTGGGAAGCCTTGTGCCAGAGCTGTGCTTGCCTTACAGTTGCTGCCTTCCCTCTTTCCCCAGCATGGATGCTGAGCCTCCAGCAGAGCTGCTGGAACTATGGCAGCCTGCGTTTGCTATGGGAGGTGGGTCCTTGCAGTCCCTTCCCAAAAGACCTCCCAGCCTTGAGCTAGGAGCCTTTGAGCAGTTACTTCCTTACTTGAGCTTAAAAAGAAGGGGCCAGAGCACAACTTATGGCACTGAGAGCAGAAGACACAACCTTCTCTAAAGTCACAAGCAGCAGATGATTCCCATAACCTGAAGACCCCTGTGGAAGGCACCAGTTGTCTTTTTTTTCACTCACCAGCCCACATTCATTGAAGGCTAAGCTCTCATCGGTCAGTTTGAGACCTCCAGGTCCCAGCAGCTCAAAGGGCAACCAGTCATCCCGGAGTGCTTCTCTCACTAAGTCGTAGAGTGCAGATACCGATTCTCGTGCATAAAATGTCCCTGCCATGAGAAAACACAGCGAGATGCTGAGCAAACCCCTGGCATTTACCAAATCAAGTCTTTTGCAGTTGGTTTTGTGGGGCTTACGTACTGACACTGACTTTATGAACTACTACAGTGACACAGAAACAGCCTGATTGAGCCAAGAGGTATAAAAGCTGACTCCCCAAATTAAAATAGGACTTCAGCTGGTATAAGCCCCTGCCAGCCTGTGACAAAGACCTCGGGAAGCCTGAAATGATTTCCAGAGTTCTTTTGCAGAGGATTTATATGGCAAACCGGCCACCTCATGCTGGTTACTGTAACAAACTCATCTAATGAGTCCAGCTTGCCTGGGAAGAGCACGCTTTAATTAACAGCACCTTGAGATTCTTCCCTCTCTGCTCCACAGTCCCAGCCCTGCGCAGGTGAGGCAGGCAGAGGGCTTGGAGATGGGAAGAGTTCTTAGGGAAGCATCACCCTACTCTGGTTTTTGTTGGTTTGTTCTCCCAGCTGTGTTCAGCACACCTCAAGCCTGTTTATTATTCAAGCTCTTACGCTGCAAGTATCCTTTTGGTGGAGAAAGAAAGGGTGAGAAGTCTCTTACCTTGGAGGATGTATCCATCGGGAAAGCGGACTCGCACCAGGGTGTAGTTGTACTTCCTCATCTCCCTTTGTTCCTCTTTCTCTCGCATGGCTCTTGTCCTCAGCATCGAAGCCTTCTCCACTGCTTCCGTCCTTTAGAGAGAAAGCGATTTTCAGCATGAAGGAGAGGTGCAAACCTCATTGCCTGACCCCTGAGCAGCCAGCGCCTTCCTCCTGACTCTGCTCACCGGAGCCGTTGCTCCCGTTTGATCTCTTCTGCAGTGAGGTTGTAGAAGTCACCCGGCAGCTCGAACCGAGCAGCTTCAGGTGAGGGTTTAAAGATGCAGAGCTGGCGATCCAGCTGGGCTCGCACCGGCTCGGAGCTTAAAAGCTGTTCTTTGTAGTCCTTGAGGTCTTCCAGCTTGGTCAGCATTTCTTCCTTCAGTATGTAGAACTCCTCTGTGGTCTCTACAATCAAAAGGGACAGGAGTTGAGTCTTGCTCTTTGAGTTAACATAAAAACAGAAGGGTGAATATCTGCAGAAAATGCCATGGCTTTACAGGGGAACTGCAGGGGACAGCCTTGGAGCTCCCTCAGCCTCCCCTGGGGTGTCCCACCTCCCTCCACTGCCTGACTCCAGTTTAATATGGAGATTTCTTGCCTTGTCCTGGAACCGGCAGTGTTTTTGCCTCAAACCCGACAGCCTGGAAGAATCTGTGTATCCCTTCCAGGCAGCTTATCCTTTCCTGGAAGAAAAGGAAAGAATTTTGGTGTCGTCTGCTCCAGGAATGGATGTTGTTAGCTGAGAACCTCTGGGAGTTCAATCTCACCTGAAATACTTTGTTCTGCAGTTTGATTTTCCGGTACTTCTCTTCCTCTGGATGGAGGTAGATGTTATCCAGGTATCTACAGAAAGCAATGCAAATGGATTTGCTGCCTACATCGGGACATGATGTAAGAAAAGACCGAGAGACTTCATCTCAGAGCTGAAAAACTTGAGGAAAATCAAAATACATCAGTGATTCATGCCAGAAGATCGCAACCAGCAGCTCCCAAACCTCTTGGGTGAATGAGCCAACTCTTAAAACATCTCTGAGATGCTGACCTCATTAAACTACCTGTTCAGACTGTTCAGGTGATTTTTGGCTTTTTCTTCAGGCTTTGGCTGGAAAAGCCTTGCAGGGAACAGATGAAGCCACCTGCCCTCTTAGTCCCACTTACTTGGCCATGGTCTCCACGCCCACCCGAACTTTCTCCTGGTCCTTATTGAAGGTGTGAATCGCCATGATGGAGGCGGTCACCGGGTCTACAGAGAAATACTGGGGGGGAAGGAGAGAAGTTGGTCAGGGGGAGTGGGGGCTGCTCTGCGAGGTTTAACCCTGAGGAGTGGCTCGGCACCGCTCCTGTTCCCCCTGCAGAGAGAACAGGAAATGAATAGGTAAAGTGAGGGAATTTATTCACTGTTTGAGTTTACACACTGGAAATGGCTAATTTAGCCCAAACCACAGCACCAGCTGAGCTGCTATGAGGAAATTTAACTGTCCTGGCTAAAATTGGTGCAGAGCCTGTGCCCCATCCCAGGGAGGGTGCCCAGACAGGTGCTGGGACAGAGCTGCCCTGTGGGAGACGGCGAAGATTTTACAGGGAGAAGGCAGAGAGGTCCTTGCTGCAAGGCTGGGCGGGATCCATGCCACAATGACAGGTCAGATGGGAGAAAGGGAGGGCGGGAAGCCGCAGCGCTCACCGCCTGGATGGCTTCTTTGAGGTGCTTTTCCTTGTTGTCTCGCCTCACAACTGCACCGGTCAGTGGGCAGATGAAGTAGACCCCAGACACAGAGAGGGCAACTGCTCCTTCCTTGTCCGGGGAGGTGGGATCCTAATGGGAGACAGAGCCAGATCCCGAGCTGAGCCCTGGAAGGTTCGGGTTTGGTTTGAAAGGCACAGGAGGTGTGGGTGAGGGAACATCTCCATACCTCGTTCTCTACAGAGAGCCCTGTCCCGCTGGCAGCTGCCTCAGCCAGCAGCTCCTTCCTCACTGCGACACAAATTCAGGTTATGGTGGGGAGGAGGCAGAGGATGAGGGATAGGAATGGCATCCCAGGAGCCCACGGGCAAGCATCACCCCCATTCCTGCCACCCTCCAGCAGCTGCTGAAGCCACCTGCACCGTCCCCCAAAGCAGCACCCTGGCGGTTCCCTGCCCCTCTCCGGGGCTATGGCCACCCCTGCGGTGTCCCACAACTCCTACCCTGGCTTCTGACACCCTCCGGGCCCTTGGCCTTGGCCTTCAGCTCCAGCCGCGCCATGGCCGCTGCTGCTGCCATCTGTGCCTCGCCTGTCGGGGCTTGTCGGGGCTTCGGAGCCGCTTCACCTTTTGGCTTCTCCTTGGGGACCCTGGGCGAGAGGGAAGGGATGGGCTCTGCCACCGCACCCAGGCCACAGCAGCCCCGTGACCGGCCTGGCCGCGGCTCCGGTAATGGCAACTGGTGCCCCGGGTGGGCAGCTGAGAACCGGCCGGTGCGGCAGCATCGCTGCCCGGCGAGGGTCAGCTCCCACTGGGCTTAAACACTGCGGTGAGCATCGGCCACCGAGCCCCGTTCCCAGTGCCATGGGGCCCAGCCCGGTGCCTCCCTCCCCTGCCTCGTTCCCGGGCGTCACCGGACCCGCGGGGCCCGTGAACACTGGCCACGGGGCAGAGCGCAGCCTCCTCCCGTCCGCCCAGCCTCGCTCGCTGCCGGCTGCGCCCGGAAACGGCGGCCCCGCCACCCCCTCCCGCCAGACCCGACGGTACCGGAGGGTCCCGCGTACCGGGACGGCTCCGAGAGCTTCTGTCCGGGCCCCGCAGTCTTGAACTTCAGGTCGGCCTTGATCTCCTGAAAGAATTTGCGCATGGCGGCGGGACGGAACCGTCGGGACCGGGACCGGGACCGCCGCGCCCTCCCGCGCNGCTGGCGCCACTCTGTGGCCTCCGCGGTCCTCCAGGCTGGGGAGGGGTGGTGTGTAAGGGCGGGCCCGGGACCCCGCGGACCCCATGAACCTCCATGGCCCTCAGGGATGCACCCACGGCCCCCACAGTCCCCAGGGCTGTACCTGTGGGCCCCCTACGGACCCCCACAGCCCCCAAGAATGCACCCACGGGCCCGCACGGCTCCACCCACGAACGCCCACATCCATTAGGACTGCACCCACGGACCCCCATGGCTCCCGGCCTGCACCCATAGACTCCACAGACCCCAGAACTGCACCCATGGAGCCCCAGTCTCCCCTAGGTCTGCACCCACGGCCCCCTTCAGATGCCAGAGCTGCACGCACAGACCCCCATGGACCACTGGCCTGTGCCCACAGCCCCTGTGCTCTCCAATCCCACGGTGTCCCCCAGGGACCCCTGCAGCAGCACCAAGAGCCAGCACCGTGCAGGTGAAGGCTGGATCCACGCCTGCATCGCCAGGGAGCACCAAGGCATGGCCCTGCCGCCACCAGGAGCCCTGTGCTGTGGGGCTGGGTGTGCCCTGGAGAGCACACAGCCTCACGAGACCAGCATGGGGACATCTGTGGTGTCCCAGTGCCAGTCCCACGGCACAGGCACTGCACTGCAGTGAGACAATGGACAGCCAGGATACAGCACAGTCTGAGATATGGCACAGCCCGAGTTATGGCACAGCCCGGGCTATGGCACAGTGTGGGATACATCACGGCATGCAATATGGCACGGTGTGGGACACAGCACGGCTTGGGATATGGCACAGGTCAGGATACGGCACAGCAAAGGGTAACAGCATAGCCTGGGATATGGAACAGCCTAGGATACAGCACAGCCTGGAACATGGCATGGCCTGGGATATGGCATGGCCCAGGATATGGCATAGTGTGGGACAGCCTGGGATACGGCACAAGTGGGCTATGGCACAGCCAGGATACAGCATGGCCTGGGATACGGCACAGCCAGGCTATGGCACGGCTTGGCAGGAGTGGTGCTTGTTCACAGGGTGTCATGGAGAACCACAGCCCCCCTGGCTCCCAACACCTCGCACTCCACAAATTCCCCCTGCAAAGCCCACGGTAATTCCCCCTCGCTGCCCAGCAGCCGTGCTGGGAGCCACACGTGCACCGAGTCACCGAGGGGGGAGGGGGGGGGGAAACCTTTGTGATCAGCGGCACCCAGCCCTGCTCATCTCCCCTGAGCCACACGCTATAGCCCTGTCCCACACCCTATAGCCCTGTCCCACACCCTATAGCCCCCC
>VZRW01008053.1:7659-18595 GCA_013398125.1 Aegotheles bennettii | reverse complement strand
CGGGCCGTCCCGCCCCGCTGCCCGGTGCTCCGCGGCCTGGGCCTCCGCCGCCGCCCCGCCTGCGGCCGCCATGCCGCACAGCTTCAAGCCCGGGGACCTCGTCTTCGCCAAGATGAAGGGCTACCCGCACTGGCCGGCCCGGGTGAGACCGCAGGGCCGCGCCGGGGATCCCCGGCCGGGATGGGGGCGCGTACCGGCACCCGTACCGGGGTGGGGAGCCCGTACCGGGATGGGGTGGCCTGTACCGACATGGAGGCGCGTACCGGCTCCCGTAGCAGGGTGGAGATGCCATAACGGTACCCGTACCGGGGTGGGGGGGCTCGTACCAGGATGCGGATCCCATAACGGCAACCATCCGGGATGGGGACCTGGTACTGGTGTGGAGCATCCCGCACCGGGACGGGGATCCCGTAACGAGATGCAGATCCCATGACGGGATGGGGATCCCATAACGGTTCCTGTACCAGGATGGGGTCCTGGTGCTGGCATCTGTTCCGGGATGGGGGGCCCACACCGGGATGCAGATCCCATAACGGTGTCCGAACTGGGATGGGGGCCCGGTACCAGCATGAGGGACCTGTCCTAGCACCTGTACTGGGATGGAGATCCCATAAGAGCACCTGTACTGGGATGGGGACCTGGTACTGGTGTGAAGCATCCTGTACTGGGGTAGGAGGTCCTGTACTGCTGTGGGGACCCGGTACCAGCATGAGGTGTCCCGTACCGAGATGGGGCGCCTATACCAGTATCTGTCCTGGGGTGTGGATCCAGTACCAGCATGAGGGCGCTCATTGAGGGTCCCATCCCAGCACTCATACTGGATTGGGACATGCTGTAGTGGGATGTGAGCTCTCCTATCGGCACCTGTACTGGGATGGGGTGTCCTGTACCGGGATGGGAGGTCCCATTCCAGCGCCCATACTGGGATGGGGACCTGGTACTGGGATGGAGACCCCCTGTAGGCACCTGTGCTGGGATGGGAGCCCAGTGCTGGGATGGGGCCCCACACCAGCAGCCAGACTGGAACTGGGGTTTGGTCCTGGAAAGGAGCTGTCATGTGGACACCTGTACTGGGATGGGTGTCCAGGACTGAGACTGGGGTCCCTGGCGCCTGCACTGGGAGGGGGTCCTGCACCAGGCTGGGGGATGTGTCCTGTGGTGAGGACAGGGGACACGCGCTGGGGGTGATGCATGCAGGGGTTGTGGCTGAGCGCCTGCGTGGTGCAGGATCGCAGGGTGCCAGAGCGGTCTGGGGGGTGCAGATGGGGTGATGGACCCCGCATGGCAGGGGACGAGGGGTCCTGCCGGCCAGTAACAGCGTTGTGCCACGGGGGTGCCTGGTGTAGTATGTGCTGGTGAGGCAGTGCGGGGGCTTGGCTAACGGTCTGTGGTGGTCTCCAAGGGTTTGTGGTGATCACCAGGGGCTCTGTGGTGGTCCTGAGGGTCTGCGGTGGTCCCTGGTGGCAGCCGAGGACGAGGCATGTTCATCTGCTGAATGTGTCCAATGGGAAGAGACCGGCAGGTGTAAACGGAGTGGGATCGGGGCTGGTGGGTGTCAGGGAGGCTCTGGGTGCTGGAGATGATGCTGCTTGGCTGCACGACGCCGTGAGATCCGTGATGCCGTCCCTGCCGTCCCTGCTGCCGTGGCTGACCTGGCGCCGAGAGGACTCGGTGCTTCCCGGGAAGCCCTGCAGCCCCTCCTGCTTTAGCTCGCTTGCTCTTTGGGGGAAGGCTTCCCCGCCCTGAAGACCTCCCCAGCTCATGGGGCACTCCCTGCGCACCCCAAGGCTCCCGCCCATGTGGAGCAGATGGCGCCGGCGTGTGGGAAGAAGATGGGGCGGCCCATGCCGGGGCTGGTCCTGCAGCCAGAAAGGACCCTCAGGCCGCCCCGCTGGAGCAGTCACCCCCACCCTGGGGCCGGAGGGGCCTCCCCAGGGCCTCCTCCTAGGCAGCTCCTGCAATGGGTCTCTGGGGAGCAGCACGAGGCCCGCATTTGCCTGGGCGTTGAGCCCGGCAGTGGAGAGACGACCTCGCATCTGTGCCAGATCCCTTCTGTTACTCTTCCTGAGATCCCGCCGGGCCCTGACGCCGCAGCGGGACCCTCGTGCTGGTCCCCATCCCCATCCGGGTGCTTTCTTGCTGTGCTTTGCCTCCAAGCGGGTGCGACGCTGCCAGCCAGGGCTGACGTTGCCTGGCAGAGGATGTGCTCAAGCTGCTCTCTCTGACCACCTCCTGCTTTGGGTTTCCTTTCAGATCGATGACATCGCGGATGGCGCTGTGAAACCCCCCCCGAACAAGTACCCCATCTTCTTCTTCGGCACCCACGAGACGTAAGCGCTGCCTCGCTCCCCTCTCCGGGCTTTGTCCCACTGCCTCCTGCTCCGGCCTCACCTCTGCTTTGTTTCTCTCCAGCGCCTTCTTGGGCCCTAAAGATCTCTTCCCTTATGAAAAATATAAAGACAAATATGGGAAGCCAAACAAGAGAAAAGGCTTCAACGAGGGATTGTGGGAAATCCAGAACAACCCTCACGCCAGTTACAGTGCCCCTGTGGTGAGTGGGGCCCTTGGTGGCGGGGGGGCAGCGAGGACGTGGGCTGCCGGCCCCTCTGTCTCCTTTCCTCCAAGTTGCTCTCCTCCTTTTTTTCTGCTTCTCATTGCTACGGTGCCTCCGTGCTTCCAGCTTGCACATTGGCTTTCTCGGGGTTGCAGTCGCTTCCCTTCCCTGCTCTCCCTTCCAGAGGGCATCAGCTCTCCTCCTCCTTGTCCTCCTTGTCCTCCTCCTCCTTCTCCTCCTCTTGCTCTGGAGGAAGACACCTTTGCTCCATCCTCAAGGTGGAGCTGGGGATGCGCTTTATGCCGCTTTCCCAAAATCTGTGGAGGATTTCGTTGTCGGAGCAAGAACTTGAGGCTCGCTCATCCCCGGCTCCCGGACCTGCTCCTGGAGCGTGGGACAGTCCCCCCCTCTTCATCCCTTTCTGAGGTCCTGAGGCAGAAGACGCTGAGCTGCTCCTCCAGAGCAGGCCGGGACATGGCTCTTTGCTGGCGGTCGCTTGCGTTGGGCGTTTCATAACCGTGGTTGTGTGGTGCGATTTATTGTGTAGCGATCTTCAAAGAAGGTGGCCAGAGCAGCTTCATAGGCATTCAGTCGGAAGAGGCAGAGGAAGGTTTTTAAGGTGAGCTACCAGGATGAGGTGGTCCTAGGGGTAGGGTATGAGCCCCTCCGGCTGTGCCACTGTCAGCACAGGAGAGAGGATGTGGTTTGAGGAGCTGCAGGAGATGGTCGGACCCAAGACCATAGATACAGGGTAAGGTGAGACCATGGAGATGCTGGAAAACCTGGAAAATAACTTCTGCTTGTTGGGCAGGAGATTGGTGATGGTGAGAGGCAGCACCTGTGTTGTCTGGGGACTCCATGATGAGCCCCCAGCAGGGGTAAAGAATGTGTCAATGAGGGACCTGCTATGACTGAGGGATCCAGGTGATGCTGATGGCCCCAGCAAGGCTGAGGGTTCACCAACGCCAACTGCATCTTGTGGCCAAAATGCCTGGAGGAGGGGAAGAGGCTGAAGGAGAGATCTTTTCTGGTTTTGAGACCTAAATGAAGGAGCTCCCAGGAACACTCAAGGATGAGGAGAAACTTTCCAGCAGAAAGGCTGCAGTGCTGGAAGAAGCCCAGGTCTAGGAAACCGCTTGGGTGCAATGTCCTTGCGTGTGGAACCTTATGGTGAACTGGTGAGAAGTCAGGAGACCTTCTCTATGTGGGAGCCAGGGAGCAGAACACAGGAGTTCCCGACTGCGAAGAGCTGCCATCCTGGACTCCTCGTGTGGACCTTCCCCATGGGGAAGGCGTGTGATGTGCTGTGGGGTGAAGTTGTCTGAGAAGGAAGAGGCCTGGCCCGAGCCAAGGGCTAGTGGCCAGCCCCACTGGAGGAGAACAGCTGCTCCCGGATGCTGGAGGAGAGCCTGAATGGAGCCACCCGGCCCCACATGTCTGGCGCCGTTAGGGCAGAGCAGTGCTGGGGTCCGCTCACCCAGGAGGGGCTCTTAGGTCTTGGCTTCTCAGTGGGGTCTTCAGCAGGGGTGAAGGGGGAGCAGGGCAGTGGCAGCCGAGCTGGGGGATCTAGAGGGATCTGAAGGTCTCAGTGTGGGCATGATGGGCCTTGGGAAGTGGGTGCTGGGGAATTAGAAGGGTGTTGGCTGAGTGTCCTTGTTGCCCCCACCCCAGAGCCACGCTGAAGGGTTTTGTGCCAGAGGCTGCCCCCCGCTCCTCTGCTAGGCACTGCCATCCATCGCTCCTTACCCTTCTGTGCCCCTTCTCCCCTCCCCTCCCCTCGCTGTGCCCAGGCCCCTCAGAGCGATAACACGACTCTCATCCCTGCTGTCTTTAGCCCGCCAGCTCCTCTGACAGTGATGTTCCTGAAAACGACCCGATGGGGGGAAGCGATGCTGGCGAGGATGAGGAAGACACTGCCATGGCTGCGGTCACCACAGAGAAGATGGAAAGCGATGAGGAGTCGGATCAAGGCAGTGACCACAGCGGGCTGAAGCGAAAATCCCTGGCTATGAAAGTGAGTGTGGGCTTAGAGGGCACCAGTAACGGAGGTGGGAGGGTGTCCTGGTCAGGAGGAGACTGATATGGTCCTAGGGTCCACCACCAAGCTGCAGCTTTCATCCCCTCTGGAGCTTGTCAAACCCACCGTGGCAGCAGGTGGTGAAAAAAACAACTTCCTCTGGATTCTCTGGTGGGAAGTGGGAATTCAATGCATGTTTGGGGGTCTCGCAACTGTCTCGTGTTGTCTGTGAGATGGTGGGGTGGCCAAGTCCTGGTGTGGTTTGCAGCCCAGAGAAGCCTGAGCTGCAGATCTCTCCTGGGTGCACGTGGCCGCGCTTGCAGGGCCGCTGGGGAAGAGTTGGGCAAAGCCCCTCCCAGCCAGTGTTGGCTTTCTGTGGAGGACAGGTGGGCTTCTCTCACGTTGTCACTTCTCCGCTATCAGATGCCGGTGGTAAAACGGCCTCGGAAATCCTCCAGTGACCTGGATCAGGGCAGCCCCTCCCTGACAGAAGAGGAGAACTCGGAAACGTCTTCTGAGTCAGAGAAAAACAGTGACCAGGTGAGAGGGTTTGGGGTGCGCTTGTGTGGAGGCTCGGGGGGCTGCTGTCTGGCAGGGGTCAGTGGCTCGAGGGAACCTGAGTGGCTTCTGAAACTATTGAAGACTCTTTCCAAGTTTTTCCTATCTGTGTTTTCCTCCAGGACTTCACTCCCGAGAAGAAGCTGGTGGCCAGGGCTCCCCGGAGGATGCCAGCAGCGGGGAGAAAGAAGAAGGTAAAGGAGTCCTCATCTGTGGTGCAGTGGGAGGGAAGCTGGGGAGGGGTCTGGGGGGCTGGAGGGAGTCCAGGGTCGGCTGGGCTTTTCCATGGGCTGGGGGGGACCTCGCCGATTCCTCCATGACCCGGCTGCTGCTGTTTTGGGGCGCGGTGCTGAGCCACCGCTGTCCCCTGTCCAACCCCACTCTGGGCCTGCAGAAAGTGGAGTCCGGCTCCGACTCGGACTCCAAAGTGGATTCGGATTCGGAAATGGGAAACGCGACCGTGGACATGACCAAGTCGGACTCCAACTCTGATTCAGACTCGGATGTGTCTGTGAAGAAGGCTCCACGGGGCAGGAAGCCAGGTAACGCTGAGGAAGCTTCTCCCACTGTGCAGGCTTCCTCTGGGGACCAAGGGGCACGTGAGGCTGGGGGTTCCTGAGTGTCCTCTTCTGCTGGGGACACCTTCCAGCCCTCTGTACCCCCCGATCTGGGGCTGTTATAAAGAGGGACAGCCAGGGCTCCTGCTGAACATCTCCCCATTGTCTTGCAGCTGAGAAACCCCCTCCCAAGCCCCGCGGCAGAAAACCGAAGCCTGAGCATGTCCCGACCAGCTCCAGCAGCGACAGGTGAGAGCAGCTGGGACAGTGTCACCCTGGGGTCACCCACCTCCCCTCCGCATGATGGGTCCAAGCGCGGGCTCTGTCCTTCACAGCGACAGTGATAGCGATGTGGACCGCATCAGCGAGTGGAAGAGGCGAGATGAAGAACGACGGCGGGAGCTGGAGGAGAAGAGGAAGAGGGAGCAGGAGGAAGAGATCCGCCGACTCCGGGAGCAGGAGAAGGAGGAGAAAGAGAAGAGGAAAGAGAAAGCCGAGAAGGGTGAGGAGATGCACTCAGACTCAGACAGCAGCGCAGAGGATGAAGTGGCCAAAAAGGGCCGGAAAGGTCGGGCCAAGGCCCCGTCCTCCTCAGACTCTGAACTGGATGTGGAGAAAGAGGTGAGTACAGAGCCATGGGGACAGACAGACAGACAGATGGCCCTGGGTCAGGTCAGCAGGGACCTCCAGGAGCAGCAAGGACCTGCTGTCCGGAGCTTGGGGTGGCCCACGCTGGGCTGTGTCTGTGCCTCACAGATAGGAGCTCTTCGCCTGGCCCAGGACACCCCATCCAGCTGCAGGAGCTTCTCCATGTTGCCCTCCCACCCACCACAGGGGTGGGATTTGCTCCGGTGCCCTCCCCAGAGCCTGGGGGAGAATCAGCTGGGTTTGGCTGAAGCAGAGGGAAGGGTTGCAGAGGGCTCTTGGGCTGTCGGGGAGAGTTCCTCCCTGTGGATGGGGGCCACGGAAGCAGCCCGAAGATCCTGAGGCTGGGAGGACGTGTGGGTCTGGCAGTTGGGAGGTATGGGCTGGGTGGGCTGCTTTGGGCACCGGGATATTTCCTTTTGGAGCCACACGCTGCTGTGCTGCAACTCGAGTCCATCTTGATCCCATGCGGGTGTGCCCCTGCACCCAGACTGGCTCGCAGTGGTGGTGGGACGGGTGCTGGGTGATGCTGGGCACTGTCCCCCTCCTGCAGCACGGAGTGCTCTGCTGCTCTCGCCTGCATTGTTCTCTCCTCCAAGGTAAAGAAGCCGGCGAAGAAGCAGCTCTCAGAGTTGTCAAGGAAACCGAATCAGAAGGAGAAGAGAGGCCGAGCAGAGGAGAAACCACGGAACAAGTCAGCATCTCCCACCCTGCGTCGGGGCTGTCTTCCTCTGGGGACAGGGCCCCCCTCTGCTGCCCAGCCCCCCCAGCTGATACACCAGGGTGGGAATGGGGCACCCCAGGGTGGGGATGGGGTACCCCAAGGAGCTGCCCTGGGCTGTTTTCTCCCCTTCTCTCCTAGAGCTGAAGGGGCTGGAGGGTGTCAGGGGGCACCAGGCTGAGCTTCCCCAGGGTTTTCCATCTCACAGGGGAAGGTCCTTGGGGTGTTGCATTGGGCCTCTGCCTTTCTGTGGTCCCAGGTAGCTGCTGTCTCGGGGCTCTCCGAGGTGTGGGTGGCAGTGTGGGTGGAGCGTGTCAGGGCTGTGCTGCCCGGCTCCTGCTGTTGGGATGTGCCTTGTGTGCCATCACCCTTCTTGCTAGCCCAGTGACAAGCAGGGGGTTCTGCCCCACTGATCTGACCCACTTCCCTCCCTCCCACAGACCTCTGAAAGTGGAACGAGGCCGAAAGAAATCTGAGCTGATCCCCGAGAGGAGGATGGAAAAGAAAAAGGGTGAGAGCACCGCAACTGCAGTCACAGAGGGGAGGAGAGGAAGAGAACGGATCCCAGGTTGGCTCCCCCATCCCAAGGGAGAGGAGGGATCTGTCCTGTGGGGCCTTCCCCAGCACTGCTATAGTCCCAGTGTTATGTTGGGAAGTATTTACAGGGTGTTCAGAGACGATGAACATCACTACAGACATCCCCTCCTGATCCCGGTCCATCCCAACCCATCCCCTTCAGGGTGGCACCTGGGGCTGTGTTGACCTTGGTGGCGCAGGAGGAAACTCAACCCTCGCTGGGGGAGAGATCCCTGGCTCTGGGCAGCACCATGCTCTCCTCCAGTGGCCTGATCCCTTGGTCTGTCTCTGTTCCTGCTCCAGAGCCCACAGTGGAAGAGAAACTTCAGAAACTTCACAGCGAGATCAAGTTTGCCCTGAAGGTTGATAACCCGGTGGGTGTCCCAGTGCCTGGCCTGGCCCGGGAGGTCCTCAGCCACTGCTGCAGCATTGCCCAGCTGCCATCCTGTCGGTGTTCAGCCTGGCCCAGCTTCCTCTTGCCTTTCAGGATGCTGGGTGGCATTAGGGGACCAAGGACCCACAGGGAACTTGCAGAAGGGGCTCCCTCCCTGTCCCTTGCCACCCCTCCTTGTCCCCATGCCCTGGGGGTGGCTGTCCCTACACTGGGGCCAGCAGAGGTGGGGTGGAGGACTGTCGTGCTGCCCGCAGGGCTGGGTTTCCCCCTTGAGACAGGATCCAGAGCTCAGCCTAAAACCCCACCAAAGTAGCTTCTGATCTTGGTGCCATCCTTGCAGGACATCAAGCGGTGTCTGAATGCGCTAGAGGAGCTGGGCACGCTCCAGGTCACCTCTCACATCCTCCAGAAGCACACCGATGTGGTGGCTACACTGAAAAAGGTATGGCAGAGGGTGGAGTCACTGCCTGAGGGGAGCAAGGAGCCTGCCTGCCCCCCCCCCAGCTCCGAGGACATCCCTCCTCCCTCTTTTTGCCGCAGATCCGTCGCTATAAAGCAAACAAGGACGTGATGGAGAAAGCTGCTGAAGTCTACACCCGCTTGAAGTCACGTGTCCTGGGACCAAAGATGGAGGCGATCCAGAAAGCCAACAAAGCCGGGCCTGAGGAGAAGAAAGGGGAGGTGGAAAAGGGCCAGGAGAAGCTGTCAGGAGGGGAGACGCAGAACGAGAAGGGGGAAGAGGAGACAGATGCTGGTAATGAGCCCTGTGTGTTTTGGGAGGTTCCCTGCTCCGGCTGGGCACATAGCGATACCAGCGCACTTCTCGGGGCATGGCATGTCCCGCTGGGGACATGAACAGGGACAGCACATCCTGCCGAGGTCTGGGGACACAAAGAGGGACACAGCACATCCCTCTGGGGATTGGGGACATGAACAGGGCTGGCTCTTGTCCTTGGTGGTGATCGACAGCCATGCATGGCAGCTCCTGTCCCTCATCCACTGCAGTGCTGAGTGGGAAAGGCCCAAGTGTTGAGCGCTGGTGGCAGTGGGAGCAGAGGGCAAAGCTCCCACCCATGCCTGGGCTTTGGGGGCCTCTGGGCAGGTTTTCGGGCCAGGATGGCTCCTCGCTGCTAGCCTGAGCGCTGGTGCAAGGCACAGGGGACACAGGAATGCAGAGATGTCCTTGGATGCCGGCTCTGGCTCTTGTGCAGGCAGCTGGTGATGGGGATCTCCACCCTCCCAGCCACGTCCCTGCCTGGGAATGTCCTGGTGCTGCAAGAGCATTCCCGGAGGAGCTGATGGGGAAAATCTGCTCTGGCGCATGCCTCGGGGCTTGGGGGATGGAGTCTTTGGGCCCTTCTTGTAGTTATTGGGGTCAGGGCAGACCTGGGGTTCCCCTCGGTCTCAGCTGGGTGTCCTTTGTGTGGTTGGGGACAATCCGTGGCTGTGGGTTCTCAGCTTGGCCAAGCCCTACATGGGTCAGGGTGGATGAGGTCCAGTGTGGGGACTGGGGTGCCTGAGCCTCCTTCTCCCCTTCAGACTTGCCAGGTCCTGTGAATGGTGAATCCCTGTCACAGAAAGTGGAGAGCACGGAGGAGAAGGACAAGAGCCAAGGGCTGGGAGCCGGAGAGCTGGAGGTGGCCACCGGGGAGACCCACAACAAGTGAGCGTGTGAGGGGCAGAGCAGGGAGCTTGTGACCTCCCCTGGATCCCACCTGCCTCCGAGCTGGACTCTCGCACGGATGATTTGAGGGGGTCTTGGGGTTGTGTGGGGCTTTTCCCAGTTTGGGAAGGACCCTGGGGCATGGGAAAGGGTCTGTGGTGGGTGGGGAAAGGTGGACAGGCAGGGGGGCTCGCTGAGGTGCCTCTGTTCCCCAGCAGCGTGCAGGATTATCCCAAGGCTGAGCGAGCTGGGCTGGAGCGGACACACGGTGAGCCGGAGGCTGTGGAGGATGCAGAGGAGAGCTGAGGAAGCGGCTCCTGCCCGGAAGAGGAGGCGGGGGAGCTGCAAAGGGACACTGGCCTCTGGCCTTGTCCCCTGCTTGAAATCCTTCACTAAGTCACGCCGTAGCTGATGTCCTAGGTCTTGTCCTGTGCCCCGGCCCCGCCAAGGCACTGGCCATGGGGGGACTGTGCTGGTTTGTCTGTATTTGTCCCCTCTTTTTTTTGTTTTGTTTGGGGTTTATTTGTGTTTTTTTTTCTTTTGGTTTTCCTCCCTTACCTAATTTCTTGTGATTTCAACCAACATGAACTGAATATAAAGGGTTTTTTAATGAAAAACACAAGGAGCCCTGGTGTCTGTTTCTTGAGGCATCGCTGACTGTGACAAGGGGAAGGCAGGAGCAGCCCCCTGCCTGCCTACCCCCACTTCCCTCTGGCCCTGGCCCACCTTGTGAGCCAGGACCAGACACCCAGGGGTGTCCCTGGCCCCGGCGTGGGGTGTGGGACAGCCGTAACAGGCCGCTTCCTGCTCCATTTTCTTTCCTTCTCTGGGGCTGGAGGTGGCTCCTGGAGCTGGGTCCCTCTGCTCCAGGGGAGGGAACAGGGCTGGGCACCAGCTTTTAGGTTAAAAAACAGTAAAAATTGTGTATTTTCTCTTATCTTGACCAGGGAGGGACCGAACTGTGGCAGCATCCTGCCTTGTGCTGGGCGGCATCTTTGTCTGTCTGTCTGCTCTTTTGCAAAGACCCGAAGCTTTTGTACGTGTCAAATAAAGGTGTTCCCAGCTCAACCAGCCACCGCGTCCTCGAGTGCTGTTTGTGCTGGGGCAGGGGGAGGATGCCTTGGCCATGCTTTGAGCCCGCTCTTGCTGTAACTCTGCACTGGGGAGAGGGTCACGGTTTTTTCCAGGGCTGATTTCATGCTCCAGCCCTCCATAAACAAAACCCAAATAAAATCCTCTTGCCCAACTGTT
>VZRW01008052.1:55369-99036 GCA_013398125.1 Aegotheles bennettii | reverse complement strand
AAAAGGTGCAACTGATTTTGTTACGCAAAATATTAGAAGAAGCAGGGGGAAGAAAGTAGAAATATGACTATTTTATAAACAAGGAAATACACATACAATTGCACAACCAAATGCAACAGATACAGCACAATTCTGTCGACATTGAAGTACGATAGTTTTCACTTTAGTAGGAATTTAATTTCTTGGTAGTTGTCAAGGAACCAAGAGACTAGTTGAAACTGAAATGGTGCTCTGAAGTTCCTTATGTATCTTTATGAATTTTCAGTAGGGTATGTCAGACTCCATAAGTTTAAATTTACAAATTCATTCTCATATGTGAAATCTATCATTTTCCAACTAAACCTGACGTATGACATTTAAACAGTTGATAAGTTTTATAGCAAAAAAGAATTATAGAATCAATTCAATTTGGTATTAAATGTAATAATATCAGAATATCATCGAGTTATTCTTGTGTTAAATTTAGATCTCTTGGCCCAAAAAATCAATGTATGATTTTACTTTCTCAAAATTTTGACAGAGATGTTCCAATTGTTTATAATTCGTATAATATACTGTAAAATATACAATGTGTTGGAAAAAATCCTTTTTGAGTGTGTACAAATAAACAAGTGTTTTGGTATCAACAATACTTCATGTTATCATATTCTGAGGGTTTTTGTATTTTCTCAAGTGTCCTTTCTTGTTAGGAAATGATTTGCAGGTTCTCAGAGTTAATAAGTGTCATGACATTTTTCTATTTTTACTCAGAAAATTTTAGCGTGAGAACAGTGAGAAACTTCTTCCAGCCAGGCTTTCCTGCTGGGAGGCGGGACATGGCAATTTGTAATTTTTCCAAGATATAAACAATATATATATCTATGCCAAGATGCATGATCTTTGCAAATGACAACATAATGGACAAAACCTTACTAAATCCAGACATATGTGTCTATTTACCTTAAAGCTAATGTCAGTTCTAGTTCAGTTTTATTACTTCCGATAGGCTTTTTTTTGCTATCTTTTCATAGCACTTTTTTCTTTTGCAAATGAATAACATGTACTTATGTATGTCTCTGTGAGACAACTCCATCTAATGCACAACTGATATATTTATGTCTTCCTATACCTTTGTTCTATCTTCCTTATTTTCTGCTTCCCGACCCAACAATCACAACCTTTAAAATGCTCTCTAGCAGACAGTTTCGGGTTCACACTGAAAACCAAGACATCTAGCTTATCTAAGCCACTATCTATGATAGAGACCAGGATTGGGTGCTTAGGAAATAGTATTCCTAAATATGTCCTCCAACAAACATTTTTCATAGAAACTTCATAGGGCTTGGTTGCACCCACACCATTATTTTAACACTGTGAGATGAACATTTCTTCCAAAAATACGCTTAATTGCTTTTTGAACCCATTTTTATATCTTTATTATCCAAAATCTGCTGTGGTAATGAGTTAGCATTGTGAGAAAATATTTTTTTAGACTTTAAATTGATCAACTGTGATCACTTTAGCTACTTTTAAGTATTCATTGGTGGTTTTCCACTTAAGGGGTTGCACTGAAATGCTTAAAAGCCTATAGGCATTGTTCTAACAGACAGGAAAGAAGTTTCAGCAAATGTATAACAACCTCAGTCATTATCTCCCTTCTAATTCCTCTTACTGATTTATCCTTAAGAGGAATTATTAGGGAGCTAATAGAAACTCACCCATCTAAATCCCACTGGATTTTTAAAGAGTATAATGAGCATTTTCACTTCCCATCTTGAGACACTGTGTGGTATCTCTTTACATTCCTCCATCATGGCCCTTCACCCTTGTCAGAAATGGATAGATGAAACAATATCTTCTATAGCTTCTAGCTTCTAAGGGCATTGTTCAAACTCATCACATTAACATTTGTACAGTGAATGATCAGGACTACTACAGAAACTTCAAGTACTAATCCAAAGTTCACAGAAGTTAATGAAAAGATTTCCATTGACTCCACTGGATGCCACGTGGCTTTTAGACTCCAAAAGACAAGGACTTGCCAGCTTTCTTAAGAACATTTCCTTTTATATGTTTATCTTAGTCTAGAGACTTTTGTTACAAAGCTAGAATATCTGACATCTGCTCTTGGATGCTACCCTTAAAGATATTGCATGAGTGTAAATAATGTCATACTGTAAAGGCTGCTTTGGTAACGATAATACTGAAAATATAAAACTGTGCTGAGACATCAGTGCAAAACATAGTGTGTTGCTTATCTAATGTATCTTTTAATTGCAGAAACCAGACTGTGAAGAGCACAATATCTTTCCAATCTGTTCAATTATCTGTCAACTAGCACATTGTAAACATAGAATCAGTGATCACAGTCACAACACAGCTGATATTGTAGTATATACATGTAAATGATATAGCTGATGCCAGAGCTGTAAATTTACCTTGATGTTTATCTGGCAGGAGAAGATACAGCTCACCCTGAAATTCATAAGGCCTCTAAATGAGGAAGTAGTAAAGAGGTAAAAGGTATAAGGAAGAACAGTTTCACAGTAATTTTCTTACTTGTCCTATCTTGACTTAACTGAACCATCTGCTAGGGTTGGCTGTCTTAGCTCCACAATAGGAAAAATCCACATTTAGCATGTAACCCCTGCCCAGAATCCTACACAGAACTCACAGTGCTACTGTTTGTCCTTCAGGAAGATGCTATGTGAGGAGGGGAAAAAGAGCCAAACACAAAAGTGCCCAGGCCGAGGGTTACAACTGGGTTTAGAAGTATGTGCACACGTTTAGAATATGAACTGTTTCTCTGGTCCTTCCCAGTGTTTTGAACATCTTGCTTCAATTTCCTAGTAGAATATCCTCATTGCCAGGCTATGAGTAAGACTGAGATGATGTGAGAATAGAATGATCTTCTCGAAGAAGTACCATTCGTTGGACATAAAAAGCAAGAACCTATAGTATAAGAGACAGTAAGGATACATGAGTACTTTTCTACTGCTCAATGATAAGGTCCTTCTGCTTGGAGGAGGGACTCTTGGTAACTTTCTCTTTTGCCTATTAGGACACTGAATTGAAACCTTAAATAAAAATTTTGCTTTTGACCTTTGTTGATAAATGGATCAAAAGAGGAATCCAGAGCTATTTAAAATTGCAGATGGGGAGAAACCTCCCCAGGGAAAAAGTGTTCTGCCAGCATCTGATGGCAAGTAAAGATAGCTGCCAAGGTAGGCTAATCCTCATTTGCAATCAAGTTATGTAAGGATTTGAGATACTGTTAGCATTCCAATACATTTGGATTCTTGAGTTTTTATTCAGAATTGAAAACCTGTGGTGAAAGATCTCAGTTCAGTGTACTTGGATGAACACGTAAACCACCTTGCAGCCTGTGACAGGATCAAGTTTAAAAAGAGCGAAAGAGAACACATAAACTTGGTTTAAGAGAAGGAAATGTAAAGCAAATCTCAGTAAGAAGAAATGTTACTAATTTCAGTGTCTTTCATAGCAGGAATGTGATTCTTATCTACTTAGAGTGATTTTTATCTACTTAGCAGGTAGTTGGGGGAAAATGAGAAATGAGCAATGAGAGAAGGGAGTCTTGGTTTTGCAGTGAGTTTCCCTGCATATCTGCTGTTCAATTTTGAAATCATGCTGCTTTTAGATCATAAATGACTAATTCACTATAGAACTAACTAATAGACATGCAATCATGGAATGATTTTTTTTTTCTTATTTTATAATATTATCCTTAATTTTTAAAGCCTTAGTATGAAACTTCAATGTCAGGGAATGATGGCAAGTTTTATGCTATAACCCAAGTATGAAAAAAGTCTGAAAACTATTCAAAAATACTTGAACATTGGAAAACTAAAATAATTCCTTTCATTAAAGCATTAAGTGGAAAATTAACTCTTTCTGCAAGCATTTCTGGTCTCACAATAGTGCAGCAATCATTATCAATTGTAATCGTAGAGGTATTTGGAATTTGAAATCTATGGCACTTTTTGATGGTTTATGACATTCAGAAATATGTTTAATTTTATCACTGGTACTAAGTATGAAATGTGAGTAGCAGAAGCCTTGGGTGGCCAGGCAATGATAGCATAAGAATCAAAAAGAATAGAAAAGATATCAATAAGAATCAAGAAGAGTAAAAGAATACCTGATGGGAAACAAAATCTGTGGATCTCAATTTGTAATGTGTGTAATGTGGAAATTCTGAACAAGACAGATTTAACCAATAATAGTTCAATCCAATTCCATCAATGACATATCTCCTGAACTTTTTTTTGGGAGAGACTTTCTGAATTATTTAAACATCTGGTTTAAATAATAGTTTCAGTTTCATTAGTCATTTTCAAAAACTTTTTTTTAAAAAACTACAGAGCATTTTTCATCTCATTGCTGAATTCCTTTATGATGTAAATAATTAAGCAATTAAAAATAGTGTCTCAAAGGCCAGATGATCAAAGCTATTCAGCCAACAGATTATTTCAGTGAAATTAAGCACCTAATATACTTTCAAAGAACTCAAACCTAGTTATTTAGCAAAATCTTGACCTTCATTCTTTGAAAAAGTTAGCCATTCCTTTATGTTTATCAGTGTGATGAAATTAAAATGCCCGCTAATGCCCACAAGCTGAATTTTCCTGTTATGACAAAAATTAACAATAATAATTAAATTGAAAGATGCAGAAAATGACAAAATATAACCTAAGCATTCCAAGGTTTCTCTCTAGAAAAGGAGATGTTAAACAAACAGTGCACAGTCAATCATTATGTTCCCATCCTGTAGTTTTCTGGAGCATGTAATACACAGTACTACATGATAAAAAATAGCCCAGTTACCTCTCAAGTGCTGATCCATTCACAGGTGTTATAAAGTCCTGGCAGGAAGCTTGACCATAGCAGCTCTTCCAAAATGATAGCTGCTAAAGGGGTTCTATGGATATCATTGAGGAGACATTTAATTACATGAAATATTATTTGAATTGTGGCTTTTGTGTAAAGTATGTTTAATTTTTAAAGTAAAGTTATATGTCTCAATAACTCATTTTGGTGGTATGTCACATATTTTTCATGGATGTTATTTAAAATTGCTATTTGGTTAATTTAACTTTCCTTAATAAATGTGTATCTGAATAAATAGTGGAATATATACAAATTAAATTTTAGGGACTGTTCCTAAAAGAATATGTCTGAAGACTAATCTGTGAACACCAGTTTGTAATATACTCTTAAACGTGCATAATTCTTTTTATTCAGCCTATTCAGAAGGTTTGTTATAGATAAGTAGTACTCTCACATTACAGAAGACAAGGCAATTTCTTCATATTGTTAGATTAATCTTAGGGAGATGAATGATCTCAGACGCATTCTTCATTTTTGTGGTTACGCAGGTTAGTGTTGTGATTTCTTTTGCAACCATAATATGTCACAATTTTGTATATGTAGAAGTAGTATTTCTACATTGCTAACTATCACTATCACAGTGATGGTGATGATGGAGTCTTTAAAGAAGGAGATTAAACAATTAACTATTAGAATTCCTTACTAAGTCCTTACCAAGCCTTCTGTAATGTCACAATACAGAAGGTAGCTAGCCAATGGTGCATGTACTTACAGAACACAACAGAACAGAGGAATTTTTCACACAATAGAATCCTGAAAACAAAATGTTTAGGTCAGTAAAGAAGCAAAGGTGGCAGGAGGTCTGCATGGATGCACAAGGAGCTCCTCACTAAACTCCAACCTTAAAAGGAGACATACACAAAGTGGAAGCTCAGATCACTCAGAAGGAATAAAGGGGTAGGAAGGCTGAAGCTCATCTGAATCTGCTGGGGATGTGAAGAACAACAAGAAGGGCTTCTACAGACATACCAGCTGCAAAAGGAAGCCTAGGGAAAATGTGGGCACACTGCTGAATGGGGCAGGGATGCTGGTGTCAAAGTTGAGAACAATGAACCAAGGCACACAATGACTTTCTTGCCGGGATTTTTAATGATAAGACTGGACATCAGCAATTCCAGTCCCTTGAGAGCCAAGAGAAAATCTGGAGCAAGGAAGATTCACCTCTGATACAGAAGGATCAGGTTGGGGAACATTTGAAAAAACTGGACATACTCAAGTCCACAGGATCTGATGGCATGTGCCTATAAGTGCCAAGTAAGTTGGCTGGTGGCCTTGAAGGCCACTTTTAATTATCTTTGAGGGTGGTAAAACACTGGAATAAGTTGCCCAGAGAGGTGGTGGATTTCCCATCCCTGGAGACGTTCAAGGTCAGGTTAGATGGAGTCTTGAGCAACATGGTCTAGTGGATGATGTCCCTGCCCATGGCAGGGGAGTTGGACTAGGTGACCTTTAAGGTTCCTTCCCACTCAAGTGATTCTGTGATCTTTATAAAGGCCAAGGTGACTGTGGGAGATTCCTGAGGACTGAAGGAGAGTAAATGTCTTCCTTTCTTCAAGAAGAGCAAGAGAGAGGAACTGCAGAATTACAGGACAGTCAGGGTTCTCTTGGACCCTCTTGGAAAACATTTCCAAGCATATGAAAGACAGACAGGTGACTGTGAGTAGTCGGCATGTATTTGCAAAGGGGAAATCATATCTGTTCAACCTCATCGCCTTCCACAATGAGATGACTAGCTCAGTAGATAAGGTGAGGGAAGTAACTTGTTTATCTTGACTTTAGTGAGGCTGTAGGCACTGTCTCCATCACATCCACATAGGCAAACTGATAAGACATAGGCTAGTTAAATGGACAGTGAGGTGGTCTGAAAACTGCCTGCACTGCTGGTCTCAAAGGGTATGTGATCAGTGACATGCTGTTGGGCTGCTGGTCTGTCACTAGTGGTCTACCCCATGGGTCCATATTGGGTCCACTACTGTTCATCATCTTCATTAATGTCTTAAATAATGTAGCAGACTGCATGCTCAGCAATTTTGCAGACAATACAAAACTTGGAAGAGTGGTTGGTTCAGATGGACCTCAGCAAGCTGGAGAAATGGCCTATTACAATGTCATGATAGGGGGTCCTGGTGGAC
The DNA here is from genome assembly GCA_013398125.1 of Aegotheles bennettii. Classification (NCBI taxonomy): domain Eukaryota; kingdom Metazoa; phylum Chordata; class Aves; order Caprimulgiformes; family Aegothelidae; genus Aegotheles; species Aegotheles bennettii. The sequence goes on along the minus strand of VZRW01008052.1, from coordinate 92,017 downwards.
AAGAACCAGTAATGAACATTTGTGGCAAAGGCCAACAACATCCAGGGCTGCACTGGGAAGAGCACTGCTGACTGGTTGAGAGTTGCAATCCCTATACTCAGTAAGGCCATACCTGGAGTACTGTGCCCAGTTCTGGGCTCCCTACTACAAGGGAGACATGGACTCACTGGAGCAAGTCCAGTGAAGGGCCACAAAGATGATTAAGGCCTTGGACATCTGTCATATGGGGAGGAGAGTCTGAGCTAGGGAGGAGAGAACTGGGTCTCCTCAGCATGGAGAAAAGAAGGCTCAGGAGGTTCTTATCAATGAGTAAAAATACCTGGGAGAGAGTGAAGAAGTGGGAAGTGAACTGTTCTCATTGGTGTTTGCCATCAGGATAAGAGGCAATGGGCACAAATTGAAGCACAGAAAAAGCTGTTTAAGCATAAGAAAAAACCTTTTCAAAGTGAGAGTGGTCAAACACTGGAACAGGTTGCCCAGAGAGGTGATGGAGTGTCATCCTTGGAGATATTAAAAGCCAAACTGGACATAGTCCTGATTTACCTGCACTCTTGTCCCTGCTTGGAGCTGAGTGTTGTACTAGATGGTCTCCACAGGTCCCTTCCAATGTTATACATTCTATAATTCAGTGATTCTAGTTCTATCCTGAGTATTTTTATGCTATTTGGCAAGTGATAAAAAAATGAAATTACAGTGTTAAAAGTAAATGGTATGTCCTGTTGATTGACAGAACATCATTATTCTTGAGTAAATGATTCCCTGAAAATGATTCTTTATCCTCTCCTCAATCTATCAAACTGATATATGCATAAGGAATTTATAGATTTATGAGTTTCACAGAAAAGGTTATATAAAATGCAGAATTTTATTGTACATGTTAACACGTAAGAAGGTCGGCTACTGTTCATAAATCTTTGTAGATTACTACTGAAATTTGAAAAGTAACTACAGAATTAATTATGTGATGCTGTCCACATGCTTCTATTTTCATATGAAGAAACTGGTGCAGATGTGTTGAAGGTATATACAGTCTCTTTTGGCAGTACATCTGCTTTTGTTTGGGATGTTTAGTTTGAATATAATTTCCTTCATTTATCTCAGATGACTTGTGAGCAAAACTTTAAACATAACTCTTTCAAGCAGAACTTCTATAATAAAATAATTTCTTATGATTTCTTGATTTTGTTCATAAGTAGGCAGACCCTAATTTAAGATAATTGGATGCTTATTTCTTGGTCTTTTGAAACCCTTTTCATTACTAGCAAATGAACATCTCCCTAGATAGGTGGTCACATATTCTGACTGTGTTCTGGCCATTTCTGTACTCTAGAGGAGTGCAGAGTTGTAATTATGACAGATCTGTCCTGCGGGGTCACTCTGGGACTTCACTACTCCAATATGAAGCCAGCAAAGAACAACTTTATTTACTTTCCATCTCTTTTATACATTCGTACCAGCTGCCGAGAACGTACACAGTGATGGGATCGCATCCCATGTACGTGAGGCAGGTACATGTCAGACACACTGCTATTGGTCCATGTCCCATCACTCCCCATTGGTCTTTGCCCCTTCCAGTAGTGTGCCAGTCCCGTGACCGGAAGCATACCCAGGTGACCTCCGGTATTGCTCCATATCACTTCCAGTGTCCGGCTGGAAGTAGATGATGCTGTCTCTGGTTCCTGTCCCTCGAGATGACCCCTAATACATATGGCTGCGTGGTTAATCATAAGGCTATCAAGTAGCTGGTTCATTATATGCCATCGACCTACCCCAACACTGTCCCTACTTCTCTAATTTCATACTAGATTCCAAAGACTGTTTCTGATGCATGGCACTGATATTCAGACAGCAAGACATATCAGCAGCAAGACCTTTGTTGACTCCTTATTAAAGGATAATATTTCTTTTGAGAACGAAAGTCAGTCCTGATGTCCATGTAAAGGGAAAGAGATACATAGCCTGCGGGACAGACGCTGGGTGTACTCCCCGATAAGGCAGCTCACTATCAGCAATGAGAAGGTAGTTAAGGGTGGACTCAAAGTATATAATGACAGGATGTTTGAACCCAGAAATATTGACCCATATGTAAAGTAGGTCTTTGTAGTTATTATGTCAGTAGGCAGTCTGGGGATGCACTAATAGGAACCAATCAGGTTATTCATAGTGGTGCTCAGATACATTTTGAAAGATGTATGGGACAAGCTGGGAATATGAACCTTTTTGGGGAGTCCAAGACATCTGGAAAAGTTCTGAGATGTGGTGTTGGGATGGTCACTCCCCAACAGTTGTTCAGTTAGCTCTCAAATCTATATGCAAAGATATTGTCACTGTCAAAAACTTAAGAGCATGATTTAGATACTTTTCTCCAGCCTCTGCTGACCTGGACCTGCCTGCCTACCAGTCCCTGTTCCAGATCTTGCTCTTTTTCCATATCTGTGCCACTTCCCGTGACCACTCATACTGTTATTGATGTGTTATCACCTCTATCTGATATTCTGTGTGCTACTGACATATCTCATGAGTTCTTCTAGCTGCTACCTCTCCAATGGCATGATAACTGAATCTGGAGTTTCCAAAACAAACCTGATCATGCTTATTCTTTCCCCCTTTCTCTCCTACAGAGTTAGCTCATCCTCTCACAAGACCTACATCCAGGTCAAGCCAGTTCTGGAAACTGAAATATTTCAATTTTGCAATAATATCGTGGAGTAGCTGAAATAAATCTTACACAAAAGTTCCACACATTCCATGTGGAAGTTACTTCTTGGAAAATTTAAAACATTAGTTTCTGCTTTTCTGATTTGGGTGTTTCCTGAGATGCAAAACCTGAATATTTAACAAAAGTTTAGCGGATCAATTAGAGTTATTACCTGCTTTCTACAAGAACTGTAAATAAAGGCTTTAGGGATCAGAGTGGGAAAGAAGATAGCAGTTAAAGTATTGAAGAACCCAAGTAAGCAAATAGGCAAGGCCAAAATATTGTAGTAGCATGATCATTTGTAGCAGAATAAAAATACTTAGCTGAGTCTTTTATCTCCAAGTTTCCACATTCAGTCTGAGTCTTTGTTATGTTACAGAAGAGAAAGTTCTTAAGAGACTAATCAATCTAACTAGCAATATTGGATCCCTGTGGCATTCAAATGAAGGTGTAATGTAAAGTGATCACTGTAGAATCCCTTCCTTTTCTGTAGCTGTCTTTAAAAAAATGTGTAAGGGTCAGCTTCCTTGCAAACACTTTTGACTGTCTTAGGGTACAAATGCATAGCACACTGATTGTGGGGAGAAAAGGTCTCATGCTGCTGTAAATATGTGTGGTCTTCCATGCTAGATTTCAAGGTGGATTGTGTTAGAAGATTTTTAAACACTTAGTCAGACAGGATTGTTGTTTTCTTTCCATCCTGCATGATATACATGCAAAGAGGCAATACAGGCAATATTTCAAGGTTTAAATGGTAACTGCCAGATGTTGGCCAGTCCATAATTTTAATACGATATATTTTCCTAGTTGTACATTTTTAATATGATAGATTTTTAATGAGAATATAAATTCCATGCCCACATCATGCACAGCTAAGCCTGGTCTCATTACAATGTCATAAATACAGAAACTCATACAGATATGTATCTCCTAAGTTCTGAATGAATTTTATCTACTGTTTGAAGTCACCTGTCATGATCTTTTATATGAATCATACATGAAGAAAGAACAAGCCTGTCAGTCATGCAGTATCTCATGCATGATCAGAAGTTCACCTGGGATTTCCTAGTGTATTCTTGATCTGTTCTCTCAAGAGCATTAATTTTAATTTTCCAGGAAGATGCCTATGAAGATTAAACTTACTTATATCTTAAAGGAATGGCTTAATAACATAAATATATAAAGCTATACACAATTCTGAAACTTTATCATGGTTCCTGTGGGGTGATAGAAACATCAGGCTTTTGTTGCTTGTTGAATGAATTTGAGCTGTATATACTGTAATACTGAAAGAGGACTCTCGCACACTATTCATGAAAGACTCACAGTAGCATAGCTCTGTTGGTATCTTGTTTTAACAATATCTGTGTCTATTAAAATGTCAACTACTCAGTTGTTTTAATTTGCTGTAAGTGAGACTGCTCTGTCAATCTCTCTAACAAGACATCTACCAAAAACATTCAACAAGTAGCCAAAATTCCATGTTTCAGGCAAAAGAAACGTGATTGAGTTTCAGGATAACACAATGATTTTAACTCAGATAAATGTTTAATCTAAACAGACCTCTCCTTTGCGTATGACTTTTGTTTTGGTTTGGGTTCCACTGGTCTGTATGTGTGCACACATACAAATATATTTCTGTTAACAATATTAAATATTTACCTAAAATTTAAGAGCCTATGTTTGTATGGGTATCTAAGTTAGATTGTAGTAGTGCTAGGGCAATAAAAAATTATATTGCTTGAAGCATTTTGCTAGGAGAATCAATACTCTCAGTAGATCATATTATATCACACATCCTGATCGTTATACAAATTAAGAAGAAAGACAAAGACAGGAAATGGAGGTTGTGAATGTCAGCATGAGGGTGCTATACACAGTATGTATATATTTGGACACTAACCTTATTAAGGATATTGTAGACTCTCAGAATTTCTTTGTGGAAAATAATTGCTCGTGTTCATATATGGCTAGGCCTCAAGTTACACTGTACTTTCAACGGTAAATACACAACCCTGTATCACTTGAAAACAGAATTTGTTGACTTTCATATTTCATATTTTTCCTAACTTAGCATGTCTAGGTGCATATTTCGAAAGAACATTTTGGAGAGACTTTAATTTGTATGTTTTGTTATTTTAATTTAAATAAACAATACAAAATAAAATAGGAGTTTATCTGGAGGTTGCATGAGATATGGCCAACTCTCAAAAAAGTCAGGGCAAATTTGCTGCAATTAGGAGAACAAAGTGGTGGGAGTTACTGTGTAATAAATCCAACTGTGTGTGAGAGAGCAAAACTTTTTTCTAGTTTTTGTTTCAGAGTTCTGAAAATTAATCCTCATCCTCATTTAGGAGACACTCATGTAATAACATAAAGCCTCTTAGTCCTTGGGGAAGTGCCATGGACAGTGCTTCCCATTACATCAGAGACTGAGCTGTCTGTATACTGCAATCAATACAGCCAACAGGATGATTCGGTATATCCCCCTTCTCAGCTGTGATTCATCATTACAAGTTGCTTTGCTTTCAAAGATTTTTTTCCCTAGTCTTACTGTCCTGAACAATGAAAAATAAACGCTTTAGGAGAACAGTGTTTTATCAGATTGTTTCTCCACTGAGAAGCCAAGACCTATTTACCTATTTGTTTTTGCAAATGGCCTATAAAAACTTCAGAAAAATACAAGACAATCAGGATATGTCCCATCTATTCTATTTCAAATTGCTAAAAATGTCAGCAAAGAATTCAGAGTGTAGCAGAGAAATTTGCAGAAATAACAGCCAAAGAATGGAAATGAGAGGGAAACAGATGTAAAAACTTGCAATAAAACCAGTGAGATTGATCTCACCTAATTCCAGCTTGGAGAACCTCTCCTATGAAGACAGGCTGAAAGAGCTGGAGTTGTTCAGCCTGGAGAAGAGGAGGCTTCGGGGAGACATCACAGCAGCCATTGCAATACCTGAAAGGCCTACAGGAAAGCTGGAGAGGGACTTTTTGTAAGGACATGTAGTGATAGGATGAGAAGGAACAGTTTCAAGCTGCAAGAGGGTAGATTTAGTTTGGATATTAGGAAGAAATTATTTCCTGTGATGATGGTGAGACACTGGAACACATTGCCCAGAGAAGTTGCCACTACACCCTCCCTGGCAGTGTTCAAGACAGGTTGGATGAGGCTTTGAGCAACCTGGTCTAGTGGGAGGTGACTTTTAACTTTCAACACAAACCATTCTATGATAATATGAAATAATTAAGCTTCTGAGCTAATTTATTTATTTAGACTCTTTTTGTAGTCAGAAAGGACAAATAATTACCTAATGGGAGTGTTTCAGCCTTTGATAATTATTGATAATGTTCAAAAATAAAGCTTCAGATAATATCACCAGATACCTTTTTTATGGTGGCAAGAATCACTCTTATTTCTATTGATTCTGTTGAATAATTATCCATTGATGAGAACGAAAGATTAAGAAACAGTATAACTGCAGACATCTATGTGCAAACACCTGCAGCAGTCTTATTTCTGAATTTAATTTCTTCAGGGTTGGTTAGCAGGTAGAGACAATCATCACCAAGACCTCCATTGTTAACAATCTTCCTCTAAGTCCTCTTAATTCATCATAAAGGTGAGACAAATGTATTATTGTAAGTTTCAACGAAAGAAGTTTAATGTATTATATTTCAAACACATTTGAGATGGGCTAGTCATACACACATGATTGGGTACCTCAGCACAATAGATTTACTTCAATCCATCAAGCCATGTTAACTCATTCTGACTTTGTGCAATAATGCTGAGTTAGTGCTGTTTTTTATTCATCAGTCCTCTGGTTTAAGTGCCTAAACAAGAACAGGTCCTGAGTGGGAAGAGACAGAGATGTGTCTATTTAAGCTCATTTGCCTTGTTGCCAGGAGGAAATGCAAAGCTCTTCTACGTTGCATTATATAATTAATATTTATTGAGCAGAAAGGAAAAACTCATTCATTATCCCAATGATCAGACAATTTATATGAACTATGAGAGAATCTATTTTAGTCCTTGCTTTGCTACATTAGAGATTTGATCCAAGAAATGTTGATTAAGAGAAATGTAAGTTCTTCAAGAATTTCATCAGCTAGATAAAGCAGAGCTTTTGAAGTTCTAATTTTTGAATATATGTGCCTAAAGTTGAACTAATATGTAGTGCATATGTAAGTTCCATCTTAGAGACTGGTAAATCTGGAGAGCGCAGCACAGTGAAGTGCTCAGATAAAGGACAAAGAGAAATTGGCCCCAGTACTAAGCCCTGGGCAACACAACCTGTGACTGGCCGCCAAAATGATTTAACTCCACCATCACTCTTACATAAAATAGTAAAATCATAGAATCATTAAAGTTGGAAGAGCCCTTCAAGTTCATCCAGTCCAACAGCATACCTACATCACCACTAACCCATATCACCCAGTGCCACATCCAGATGCCTCTTGAACACCTCCAGGGACAGTGACTCCACCACCTCCCTGGGCAACCTATTCCAATATTTAATCACCCTCACAGGGAAGAAATGTTTCCTAATGTCCAATCTGAATCTCCCCTGCTGCAATTTAAAGCCATTTCCTCTCATCCTTTCACTATGGGCACAGCAGAAGAGACCTCCTTTCAGGGAGTTGTAGAGAGCAATGAGGTCTCCCCTGAGCCTCCTCTTCTCCAGACTGAACAACCCCAGCTCCCTCAGTCATTCACCATAAGACATGTTTTCCAGTCCCTTCACCAGCTTTGTTGCCCTTCTCTGGACACACCCCAGCACCTCAATGTCCTTTTTGCAGTGAGGGACCCAAAACTGAACACAGCACTCGAGGTGCGGCCTCACCAGTGCTGAGTACAGCGGGACAATCACTGCCCTATTCCTGCTGGCCACACTGTTCTTGATGCAGGCCAGGATGCCATTGGCTTTCTTGGCCACCCGGGCACACTGCTGGCTCATATCCAGCCAGCTGTCACCCAGCACCCCCAAATCCCTTTCTGTTGAGCAGCTTTCTAGACACTTTTCCCTGAGCCTGTATCAATTCCTGGGGTTGTTGTGACCCAAGTGCAGGACCCGACACTTGGCCTTACTGGACCTCATCCTGTTGGCCTTTGCCCATCAATCCAGCCTGTCCAGATCTCTCTGCAGAGCCTTCCTTCTCTCAGGCAGATCAACACTTCCGCCTAACTTAGTGTCATCTGCAAACTTACTGAGGGTACACTCAATCCTCTCATCTAGGTCATCAATAAAGATATTAAACAGAACGGGCCCCAACACCGAGCCCTGGGGAACACCACTAGTGACCGGCTGCCAACTGGATTTAGTTCCTTTAATCACAACTCTCTGGGCCTGTCCTCCCAGCCGTTTTTTCACCCAGCGAAGAGTATACCCATCCAAGCCGCAGGCAGCCAGTATTCATAGGAGAATGCTGTGGGTGACTGTGTCAAATGCTTTACTGAAGTCTAGATAGACTTTCCCTCATCTACTAAGCAGGTCCCTTTGTCATGGAATGAGATCAGGTTGGTCAAACAGGATCTTCCTTTCATAAACCCATGGTGGCTGGGTCTGATCCCCTGTTTGTCATTCACATACTATGTGATAGCACTCAGGATGATCTGTTCCATGACCTTGCCCAGTACCAAGGTCAGGCTGACAGGTCTGCAGTTCCCCAGATCATCCTTCTGACCCTTCTTGTAAATGGGTGTTATATTTGCTAATTTCCAGTCAGTTGGAATTTCTGCAGTTAACCAGGACTGCTGGTAAATGACAGAAAGTGGCCTGGGAAGTTCTTTTGCCAGCTCTATCATTACTCTGGGGTGGATTCCATCTGGGCCTGGTCATCCAGCCAGTTTTTAATACAGCGAAGAGTAGGCCTGTCCAAGCCACGAGGAAGACTAAGACAGCATATGAGTTCAATGCCTATTTAACTCATTGACCTCGGATAATCTTCAGCATCTCTGTATAGGCACCTGAATAATTTCTGAAAAATCTAAAAGCTCTCCTTCTAAATCTAGGATAATTAGCCTTTTTATAGTCAGTAGAGAGAAAAATATACCTATAAAGGGTGACTCAGGTATTTAACTCATTTTGGACAACTATTTTATGATGCTATGAATCATTTGGTGAAGGTGCCTCTTATACTCCATTGCATATAAAGGGAGTGACTGGGTTAGACTTAGACTTCTAACTTTTTACACATGGTTGTTAGCTGCAAGGAATCTTTTCTGTACTCACAGCTAATGCTATAACTTAGGTCATAGTGTAAATATATGTTGGCTTTTATTTTTGATCTAAAACCTACTAAAGATGAGCTTAATTTTTCAGCTTATTTTAATAACTGCTGAATCAATCCTAGACTTAAAACTCTGATAAAAAAGAATAAAATTCTGAAAAAGGGAAATGATTTGTAAATGGATAAATGAAAAAGGAAACACTGAAAGTAAAATGTATTTGTACAGAAATGTTTTGGTTTTGCAGTTCTAACTTTCATAATACTAGAATAGAAAGTAAAATACTTGTTTCTTCTAAAATCTTACAATGCCTCTGTGTTTGATACTGTGCTGTCATCAAGACATTCTGAAAAATCAGGGACAATGCATGTCTGCACTCTAGTAGCAGAAGTCTGTACAGGAAAATAGGTCATGATTCCACAGCAGAGTGTGGAAAAATGGGCTCAAACTAACTAATGTAAAGCCTACTCAACTGTTTCTTATCTATGCTGCAGTGAGTTACTCAGATAAGAGGCAAAAGAGAGACTTGAATTTTGTCTGTAAGTACGTACATAAGGAACAGAAATCTACTAATAGAAAGCTCTTCAGATCTAGAAGCAAGGTTACAAGAAAATCTAAAGATTAGAGCTTGAGGAAAGTAAAATTTAGATTGTGATTTAAGGCATGAGTGAGTTAGGTACTAGAAAAACTTTAGATAAAGTAAACAGGAAAATTCAGGAAAACCTGGTGGCCACAGATATGCAAGAGATCAGATCAGAGTATCACAGTGGCCTTCTCAGTCTTGGAGTCCCTGTAACCAAAAAATTACATAATGACTGAAACAGAAAAAGTATCCAACAGAGCCATTGCTGATCCTGGTAGCAGACATTGCTTTTTCTCGGTGGGACTCACTTGCCGATGATCAAAGATTTATCCCTAATGACAAGAGCTATGAATCCAAAAGAAAACTATATCTTTAGTGTTCCTTCAAACCTCTCTGGGGATTATAATTTCACACTTGCTACTGTGGTATATTAAAGTGGTGATCTCTCTCCTCAAGTTTCTTGTAGAAGAAAAGCAATTCTTGTTCAAAGCTGAATAAGCCAGAACTTTAAGTGCTTGTTAGACTCTGGTACACTTTGTATCTCAAGCAGCTCACAGTAGCTTGATGTAGGATCATTCTACTCAGATGTCTCTTTCCTTGTTTGCTTGCTTGCTTGCTTGTTAGCAGGATAACTCTTCTGCACTTTAGATTTACCCTGGTTCTGTTTCCTGCCTTTTATTTTCACACAGTCTCTTGACAACAACTGGAACAAAATGAAACCTCTTCAGAGCCTGAGTGTCAGAAATATTTTTATATGGCCATGCACTCCAGCTCTGGTGCAGCTAGAAGAGGCCATGTGGCTTCTATGGCCTCATGAGTCCACCTAGCTTTTTTGTAGCAAGTTACACTGCTAGTCTGATAGAAAGACTTCATTATCAGGAATGATTTGTGGGGAGCATTCTGGAAATCCAGCTTTAAATTGTTTGCTAAATTCACTGCTAAACTGGAATTTCTTTGTGACTGAGCAAACGTGGGTTTAGGAGCATACTTTGTCTGAAAAATGCTATAATGACACATTGCAATGTATGTGCAATTCTTTCTTCATTTGCTTCATAGTGTCTACTAAATTCAGGAGGTCAATGCATACTAGATCTAACTGCTATATTTTTTTGATATATGTTTTTCAGGTAAAGATGTTTTGGACATTTCAGACAGAGATTGCACCATCAGAGGATTTTCTAATTCAGCCACCACAAAGGACAAGTGAGAAGTGACCACAAAGCCCACAAAGGCCTTATTTACCCAGGAAATTTATTGAGAGAAAGAACCAATCAGGAATTTGGTAGTGTATGTGAATGGACCTAGGCAAACTTCTCCTGAATAAAAAGTACTTTCATGGCATTAATGGATGATTATGTGTTTTTATCAACTGTGTTTAAGCATAGACTTTTTTACAATCTTCTGTCACTTCAAGTAGGAAAATCACCACTTCGATGTTAGGGGTGAGACTATATTTTGGAAGCTATGCAAAGCTAAAGTAATAACACTAGGTCAATAGCAGATTACATGTCCTTATGCAGGCTAGCACATGAGGTGAGCGAAGCATGTGCTTTCTTAGCAAGTCTCGGTATTTCCTGAAAGTAAAGAATTAATAAGGGTCAGAAATCTAGTTTCATTCAAGATTAGCATATGTTAAACTCTTTGTTAATCTTTTATGTTTATACAGGTAAGTTCAAGTATGTGGGTGCACATAGATTTGCAGTATTTGCAGTTCAAAGTAGATTATTTCTGTTACAATTTTATTGTCCAGGTATTTCCAAAAAAAGAACAAAACCAGGTACTATTCTCAAGATTTCTTGTTGAAGAGATTTTACTGATCACTGTCTATATCAATAGAAATAATGATATCGAACAGTACTGGTCCAATATGAAGGGACACCACTTGTAACTGTTTTCTATTTGGACACTGAATTATTAACTGCAACCCTTGGTATGCAGCAATCCAGCCAATTCTTTATCCATCAAATAGTCCACCCATCAAATCTGTCTCTCCTGTTAGAGACAAGGATGTTGTGTGGGACCATGCCAAAGGCCTTACAGAAGTTCAGGTAAATGACATCTGTTGCTCTTCCTTAGCCACCAATGCAGTCACTCCATCATAGCAGGGCACCAGATAGTCAGACCTGGGCATCCTGCTCTAGGTGACCCTACTCTGAGCAGGAGGATGGACTAGGCTATCTCCAGAGGTGCCATCCAGACTTAACATTTTTGTGAGTTTCTGACTCTATGATCATAATTTTGGAAAGTGGCAAATTAGGGGGGGAATATTATTTCAGTGGTGTCTCTTTTTTCAATCCAGGGGTAAAATTGTAAAAGTGTCTAAACAAACATGTCACCTGCAAAGTTCTTTGAGAAATGTAAATATTTTTATTTATTACTATTTGTAGTAGGCTGCAGAATATATTAGTGAAAAATACTTTCTTGTTTCAACTTGGAATGGTTTGATGCAGTCTGATTGAAGAACTGTAAATATCACCTGCTCACATGTGGAAATAACTGAAATTATTTGGTGAGGCTTTTCATCAGCAATGATGCTATGAATTGGATGAACCTAAATGTATTCTCATACATCTCCCATATTGATTATCATCGCCCATAAGCCATTATGATTACAGAAAAATGGATGTTGTAAATCAAGACAGACCAGATTAGTGTGAAAAATCTTACAGTGATCAGTTTCATTAGACTTGCTCCAAGACAGTGAATTTTCCTTCTTCAATATGTAGGCAACCTTTTTGATCAAGTTTTGAGACTGTAAGGAGAAATCTTGGCAACTGAATTTGAGTTATGAATTTTTCCAACAAACCATTATTTCACTAGTGTTCAATTTTCACAAAACAGTCTGCTACAATATGATGTGAATGTCTTAGACATAGCTATCAAAGAATTATCTTTGTTGTCTATTAACAAGAGCTGTTATAATTATTTGCTGATTATCTCAGCTGGTAAAATGAGGTGCTTTTATTTAGCACTTTGTCCAACAAAATGAAATCCTACCCTAAGTGTTACTGTTACGTTTTGACAGTACTGGGTTTCAAAGTAACACGTGTGGGTAGTAACCAGTATAAAGTATAAACTTAGCAAATGTGAAGAGTGAATAAAATTTTATACTATAATTTTATTGACAATAAAGAGAAGCATTAAAAGAAGGAGTATAAACAGAACAGCAAAACCATGGTATTCCTTCAGCAATGTAATATACATCTTTTCAGCAGGAATTTAAAGCAAACCCTTAGCACTTTTTAAGTTGTAGTGCTACTGGAACTAACAGTCTCAGATTTATCTCTTCTAATTTTAGCTGCTCAACTGAGGAGCTTTGCTGTTCAATGAAGAAGGGAAATGACAGGTATTTCCAGAAGGTAATTCACCCAGATCTATGTTCTCAGATAGATTAAATTACTGAAGACACCTATAGCTTTTCATAATTGAGAATGAATGTCGTGGGTGATTAGATAACTTAGCCATCTTAGTTGAGTATCTAAATATAAGTGATCTAATGTGCTTCCAAATTTGCCCTAGCTCGTGGAGCTGAGTTTTCATTGGAACTAAAATTGTTCCATAAATTCTGTCAGTGAAGGGTTAGAAACAAATGCAATTGGTCTAGATTTTTACCTGCACCCATCTTTTGGATATCAATCTCAGTGGGTCTAGAAAAGGCCGAGTCATAGGTCCTAAACATTTCACCTGGCAAACTGATTTAAAAAAAGAGCAGTGGAAGCCTTACAAAGGGCAGCTCAGTTTACATGTCTTCTAGTGTCGAGAAATAGAGTGCTTTCTCTATGGCTCCCAAGGACTGATGTAACTCTGCTCTGTCTCTGTTTTCTGCACTGACAAAATACTACCATTTTTTTCTGTTGCTAGAGGTAGGAAATACTTTTTTTGTGCTGGGAAAATCAAAACTAAAAAAAAATATTGCTGTCATGAATTAAATCTTACTCTTCAGACTTTCATTTAATATATATGCGAGGAAAATCAGTATCCTGTCAAATGAAATGTTTTTCCTCTAATCTTTACATGCATCATTTTGTTCTGTGTTTTAAAAAGATCATTACTCTAATTTGCTGACATTTAAAATCCAGAAGGGATATCAAACAGAGAAGATATATCTTTATCCACAACAATTTTAAAGCTATAGAGAAAAAAAAATTAAAAGAAAAAAATTAGTTATAATTGCCTTCCTTGCAATCATTTTTGCCTTTGACTATACACCAATTATTCTGAAAAAAAAAATAAAAAGTCTGAAATATTCTTTGTTAGCTTCACCTGGTCCTCCCTCCCTTTTGGTTTCCTGTCATTACAAAATTCCATCCTTCAGGTATGTGAATCTCTGCTGATCTCTAATTTTTACTATTGACTCTTTCAACACAAAGATGAGGCCTATTGTTGTTCTGCCTGTATCCTGGTATTGCCAGTACTGTCAGCATGGTAAATTTAAACTGCACAGCAACTCAGAACAAGAATAAAGAATAGAAAAGATTAGCTCAATTGCATTGCAAAATTTGTTATTGCATCATTTGAATTATTCAGTTCTTGTGTTGTTTTTAAGCTTATTTTCCAGAAAGCATTCAGCATTTCACTGGTTGAAAGTTAGCTCTTGCGTCTATGAAATTTCATGTGCTTGATCCCCAGCTGTTACAACAATCCTAAATCACTATCCACTCTTGAAAATTTAGACCAGGCTTCAACATTTTTTTCATTCGGTAACTTGTTATTGGCAAAGATAGGTGAAAGCTGGAGAAGTGTGTGATCAGATGAATAACCAAGATGTGAATCAGCAACAGCAAGATTTAGAAATCTCTTTAGTTACCTGAAAACATAGATAAAGGTACACAGAACATTAAAGATAAACTATAGCTCTAATTCATGTAGTAAGTGAAAATAATTTTCAGTCTAAATGACAAGTTAAAATGTACATAATTCAATAGTTCTTTCAGAATTTTTAGTTGTTTGAGAGTTTTCTTTAAATCTTGCTCCAACAGGCTGCATACACTTTTTAAAAAAACTTTAGCCTTTTCTATAGACATATGATATGTCTATTATGCCCTTTGCTGAGTACTGACAGATGCAGGCATGCTGGACTGAACCTGTTTTATTCTAGTGTTGGACATCTTTCAAACAAGATGTCTTTCCTTTTACAAACAGCTCCTTTGACTTTGTGAAACTTAATGAAACTTTATGAACACCTTTAGCATTTCCTGGCTTTTCTGACTTTAAATTGATATTTTGTTTACATATTTTAACCAAAAACCATACATAATGTTTCATTTATGTTAGTCTTGTTTTTCTTGCTCTTACTTTCAGGAAGAAACCCACTATTATTTAGGAGTGGAATCTTTCTCAAGATTTGAAAGTAATTTTTAAAAATTTCATTTCTATATACAACATCATGAAATATTGTGGTGAAAATATTCATTGGAAAATATTCATACAAAATGGCAAAAGGTATAAATTGTGAACTTTTAAGAAAATAATTTCCTTAAAAGTCCCTTAATTTTGCTTGCTTCACCCTATTTGATTTTATTCACAAACTGAAAAAGAATTATTACACTACAAACTATAAGCCAGCAAATGAAGGCAAGTTATGGATGAAGAATTAAACTGTCCACCAAGTAGAACAGATTTGCTAATTAGTCAGTCTGAGAACCTTGCCTTTACCTCCTGAAGAACATATGGACAAAAAATCTCATTCTAAAACTTTAACTGTTGGTGGTATAGTTGTTTTTCTTTCTGCATCATCTGCTTCAAATTATCTGTAAACGTAGGTCATGTAGAAGGCCAAACAGAAACAGAAGAACTTTACTCTTCATATTTAAACATCTATGATTTAGTTTTCTACCACTGAAACCAATTGGAGTTTTGGTTTTGTCTTGAACAAATTACCTTCTTTGACGGAAAGCTGTCATAGACATTTCTAGTATCAGAGGTTATATAAGTTATGGCTTAGTGGAAACTTGAACTAATGATCTTTCAGTTTCTTTATCTTTTGCTATGCTTATCAGATGATAACATCACATTTGTTTAATTTAGAGATTATGGTCGAGATCCTCAAGTGTGATATGAACCACCAGATACAAATAGAAAAACTTAGAATTGATTCTGCATTTCCAATTTAAAGGGCTGAAAGTCTCATCCTGTTTCAGCCTTCACTAAGTATTTGTCCATCTTAAACAAAGAAACTAGGTTCACTATTCTCTAGCTTCTAGGCACAGCGGAAAGAAATGAGAAGGAACAAATGTGTAGTGTTTAAGGATCATATTGCTCCATTCATTGTCATGGGTCAAAAATGAATGCGTACTCTGCAATTTTCAGCTGAAACCAAGAGGAGAAATCATATGGAAGATGTACTTTGGAATGAACAGCCTCCTCATTGCTGTCCAAATATTTTGTTAACATGGAGGTTAAAACCCAAGTAAGGTTGTGGTACTGTAATACTGTGATCTTATATGTTTTGCATGACTGAGACAGAAGTCTCTGTAGTATGCACCAAACACCAAAGGCACAAAATGTGTCTTACATACTAACACTAAGACACATTGAAGACTGAGGGTATATTGAGGTAGGTGTGGCTCCACCTGCCCCAGCCTTTGCCAGGCCATCTTTGTTTGATCCATCTTGGAAGATGCATATACATTAAGGCATAGGATCAGTTCAGGGAACCTGTATGCCATTTAACCATATCCATAATGCAGTCCAAAAGTCAAATGAGGTGTCCAAGGTCATTTTGAGGGTGATGGGAACTTCGTGCTGAAGCTGTAGGTTACATCACTAGCTGAATTAGATATTATGATAGCCCTCTTTTCTCAAATAGCCACAGAGATGAAGTCAGCATAGCTTTGGAGAATGCTACAAATGAACCTGGCATTAAAAAGATGGCAGCACTTCTTTGCTGTAGTTTGTTATAGATTGTTATTTACAGCAGCTGACCTGGGAAAAAATATGAAAACTTTTCTGCATAGCATTTACAAATCTGAAGGTAGATGCTCATGGTTGACGAGGCTATTACAAAGATGCCTGAAGGTGCCTTCAAGAGGTCATTTATGAACCTCTGTCTGTTGTCTGAGCAGGCAATGTAGAAGATGGCTCTGACCCATTAATAAATTAGGTAATTCAGTGCTAAGCCTCTGCTCATGAGAACAGAAAAGACCTAGTCTGTCTATATACGTCCAAAGAAACCACTGAGTATTTCTATTGAGGGGCCAGAAATGGACCTGTCCAATGGATTCCTGAGTCTGAACCTTCACTAAGGGAAAAAAATGCAGGTCACTGGAGTCTAAAACTGAAAAATATGTCTGTCAAAGGGACATTTGTCCAATGGCTACTTGCATAAGGAAGCAAAGGAAAAACCTTATTGTCAAAATTAATTTGGGGATATGTGCTTTATACATTGTTTACATTTTGTTAATTCCTTGTTGCTTGTGCTCTCTCTCACCTTAATATAAATTTTTGGGGTTTTTTGCTTTTGTTTTGCTTTATTATCTGCACAGAATTATGTGCTCCTTGATAGCAGGAAGGTATTGACTACCTTTGGCCTTCAGAGGAAGGGTTTCATTTTCCCAGGTGCTTGAATGAATAGTCATCTGGTTTTGTTTTGTAATTTCACAAAGAACTCATAGATTTTGAACCTGACCCTTCCTGCTGCTGACAAAACTTGGCAGAAGTGTTCCAGAGATATAATACAGAAATGCAACGCTGAGTTGTGCCTCTCCCTGTGATGTAATGCACCTACAGTGACCTTACAGAGAGTGACTCATAATATAGATTTTGACTTAAAGACAAACAGTACTGCTTTTATCTGAAGGAAAGTAGAAGCAATTGTACTGCAAGTGCAGCCATCTTCCTGCATCCAAGAGGGACAATAAAAACTAGACTGCTAGCTTTGCTTTATCAAGAGAGGACGCTTCAGTCATTTTATTTAATTTGTAGCAAAGTATGTGTTTTGAGCAGGTTATTTAGAATTTCAACAGAAGTTGTTCTGTTGTATGTACAATGAACTGGAAAATGGGGTTAGTATCAGAGGTAGAGGAAGAAAATGTCATGTTGGAAATTAAGGAGGAGAATATGGAAATAAATACCCATATTCAGGACAATAACAGGTAATAACTCTCCTACTAAAATAATTCATGGAAATTGGGCAAGACGAAAACAAAAAAACCCATCAATATTTATATAATTGAAATTTTGAGTGCCTAATATTATTAGTTAGAGTATTGATTACTGAATGATGAAAAAAATTATTCAACTGAAGACGTAATTCAAAACTAGAATTTCAGAGGGAAAGCTCTGAGTACAATTTCCTTTACACTAATTTTTTTTTTGTATACTTTTTATGGTGTTTTAAATTACACATGTAAAAAAAAAGAGAGGTAAATATAATGAAAAGTACTTCCCTAGCTGCTATATATGTGAATATAATTTCTTCAGCCAGGATCTCTTTCCTTTAGACATTTTGATGGACTGACTTGTGATCAGGATTCTGCAAATCCTGAATGTCAAACTGAATAAAGTGAATGAAAGACAGAAAATAATACTAGAAGTAATTGGTTCCTGAATTAGTCACTTTTAAAGGTTTATTTTTAATCAGTACCACTTTTTTAACTGATATATCATGAAACCTCAGAAACAGCTGTGTGATCTGGTTGTGAGACAGTAGGGGTAGGAGAGAGGGGTGTGTCGTCTCCATGCACCAGTACTACTACTGAAGGAAATTGCATTTAACCATGCCTTGGGACTTAGGGTGGGCAGCCTCTCTAACAATGAAAATGCCGATTTACTAATTTCTGTGTTTCCTGAGTTTATTCTGAGTTTCTGAGTTTATCCCCATATTTTTCCACTTAATAATGGTTTCAAGATTCAGTTTAGGAATAACGAAGCATTGCTTGACAAAAATACCCATGGAAGGTAACTTATTACCCCAAATTCCTGGTGAAGGAATCTGAGACTTTTTGTGTTTGCTGAAGAATCACAATTTATAGTAAAGTAAATTTCTTTTGTTTGTTTTTTTTGTTTGTTTTATTATTAAGTCTATTAAAGAATTCAATGCAATCTTGAAGCACTAAGAAAGAACCAGATGATGGAATATAGAAGACCACTAATCTGGTATGCTATATTCTTTCATTCCAAGTGACTTCTGAAAATTGGAAAATCAGACATACTTCACCACTTTTCCATATAAGTTTATAGTTCTAACAAATTACATTACACCTTTACTCAAATTTTGACTCTAATTAAATATAAAAGTGAGTGTTTTGTTATATTGGAAACAGAAGCCTCTTCCTTACATTATCATAGAGTAAATCCCAGCTGTAAGGTCTGAGTTTATATTTCTTTTACATAGAAACTCTATGTTTAGTGAATTAAAGAGGAAAGCACTTGATAAAATTTGCTGACAAGGCCAGTCTTGGATGGATCAGAAGCATCTTGGAGGATTTATAATGATTTTGATAAGTTGGAGAAATGACCTGTAACAGTAAGACAAAAAACAGTACAGACTATTGAGAATAAAAAAATCAGATATAAAATATACACTAATAAATATAAGCTATAGCATAATAACTCCTGCTTTTTTAAGAACCTGGATATTGTAAGTGGACGGGAAAGTAAGAAGGCAGGCTTTATAACTGGACTTAGAAATAAGGTCAAGGATAAGCTTTACTAATAACAAAATACCTGTGCTAGGAATAGTGGGACTTTTTAGGCACCACAACCTCAACCCTGTTATTTCTTAAATTAAAGCCTTTCAGAAAGCTCTAATGAAATCTGAAATTAATTGGATTGCAGAAAGGGGTCTAAGCCAAACATAAAATACATTACTTTCTTTTTGTCACAAGGAAAAGTATTTATATTCTAATAAGGATTTCAAGGGGAAATATTTATGAGAATATTTTTTATTAGATGATTGTTCATCTGTCAGCTTAATCTTAAGATGAATAAGACTCACACATAGTGGTGAGTTAGTCTTGGCTAGCAGTCAAACTCCTGCTCACTCACTTCCCATCCTCATTGGGATGGGAGAAGAAAATAGAGTGAGAGAGATCGCGGGTTGAGATAAATTCAGGGAAATCACTTATCATTGACCATTACAGGCAAAACAGACTTGACTTGGGGAAAAATAATTTATTTTTTTGCCAACTAAAATAGATCCAGGTAATGAGAAACATACATGAAACCAGAATTTTCTCCCCTGTCCCCTCCCCTCAATTACTCTGGCACTCCCCTGAAGGGCACAGAGGAGATGGGGAACAGAGGGCTGTGGTCAATATACAGGGGTTCCTCTCTGCTGCTCCTTCCTCATCACAGTTTTCCCCTGAATTAGCATGGGTCCTTTTCATGAGCTGCGGTTGACCAGGATAAGTTTGCCTTGGTGTGGGATCTCCATGGGCCTCAGTTCCTTCAGCAACTCTCCCCCTGCTCCAGCATGAGGTCCAGCACGAGCTGCAGTGTGGATACCTGCTCCACCATGGTCTCTCCACAGGCTGCAGGGGAATCTCTGCTCTGGTGCATGAAGCACCTCCTCCCTCCCTCCCTCCTTCAGCTTTCACCTTGGGGTTCACAAGATTGTTTCTTACTCTCCTTTTTTGCCCCTTTTCTGCCTTTCTGGTCTTTTTGCCCTTTTTAAATACAGCAACCCTCTATTAGAAGCAGGGACAGTAGTTTCATACTGCTTTCTTTTAAAATCTCTGTATTGACCATCTCTGTTGCACATCCATATGTACACGCCCCATCCCTGAGAACATTCAAGATCAGGTTAGATGAGTGAGCAACCTGATCTGGTTGAAAATGTCTCTGATCACTTCAGGGGGGTTGGGCTAGATGTCCTTTAAAGGTTCCTTCCAATCTGGACAGTTCTATGATTCTATGATCTCCTTTTTTATTAATAACAATAAAATAGGATTTGAGTAAAATAATTCCTTTTTCTTGACTGGACTTCCTTAGATGTGTTTCTTTAAAGAAAAGGTAGGGGACCCAAATGTCTGCTGAGATGTGGACCTTAGTCACTAGCATTTATGTGTTTCTAGGGGTAACTGATTTAATTTTTACTTGTTCCAACTTCCTTCATTCCTAAGCAGATCTGACTGTGCTTTTTCTAGAGAATGTATCTAATCAAGGCAAAGACACACATCCTGGGTACTTCTGCGCAATTCATGGTACCAAGTTTGCTGTACAATAACCAGAAGTGAGGCAAGGATATAAGGCCATGACCCTTCAAAGTGCTTCATGATATATTAGCAGGGACTAGCCATTAAACAAGACATTACAAAGGTTGTTCTATTTCCCATTAATTTCATAAGACTCACACTGAGTTATCTGTGAATGCATGTGTATCACTTACAGTCACTTTTCTTAATAAATGATTCATATTTAATGGGAATAATAAGTGTTGTTGCAAGTTTGTAATATGATTTTTTTTCACTGCAATTTCCTTCTCACTGCTCTTTCAAAACACTTAATCTTCCATGCTAATAATTAGCAAATTCTTGTTAGTTGAAGGGAAAATCATGTCTTCCAGTATTTGCTCCAGATAAACCAGATCCATTATAACCCATCTCCGTACTATATTTTACAGGACATGGGAAATGAATTCTCAAAACATAAAAATATGCATTTTTTTTCATCATGAGCCTAAAACATTGACTCTCCTGATGTTCTACTGTAAATATTTTCATTTGTCTTAAATGGTGAAGGAGAACTGCAATACAAAAAGCTGTTGGACTCCATCATAAATAATATACAATACCTGGGATGGTTTATACCCTCAGCTATGCATGTGCTCCTTTTCAACATATGAACTTTGCATATAAATTGGAGTTTTATATTGCATATAAATGGGTTTAATCAGTAATTCTTTAATTTAAATGTTTCTGAGAACAGTGACAATCTCCTAAAATCAATCTGCTTGTGATGGACTTTCATATAAGCCAACAATAGATGTGAGTGAACCAACAAAGCAAAATGGAAACACGGAATCAGAGAAGCACTGAGGTTACAAGGGGCCTCTGGAGACCATTAAGTTTGACTCTTTTCTCAGAGCAGGGTCACCTAGAACAGGATGCCCAGGACTATGTCCAGTCTGGCTCTGAACATTTCCAAGGATGGAGACTCCACAACATCTCTGGGCAACCTGTGCCAGTGTTTGATCACCCTCACTGTGAAAAGGTTTTTCTTATATTCATACACAATAATGTATACTTCAGTTTGTGTTCATTGTTTTTTGTCCTGTCTGTAGACATTACTGAGAAAAGCCTGTCTCTCTTTTCTTCATTCCCTTCCATCATGTAGTTACACATATTGATAAGACTTCTACCTCCTGAGCCTTCTGTTTTCCAGGCTGCAGAAAGCAGCAATTTGTCTGCAGTTCTCCCCTTATCTACCAATCCAGTCATCTTTTCTATGAGACTATCAGGTTGGTTAACATCCTAGAGGTAAACATATGAGATTTAAGAATGTTACAAGTTTAATTGAAAGACTGTTCCAGATCTGGATCTTAAACTTAATAAAAGTAGACTTCAAAGAGGGCAGATCCAAACCCTTAGATCCAAATATAAGTGGACTACACACTATCAGAAATATGTATTCAGATCCAGACCTGACAATCCAGACAACGATACGAATCCAGTTTCAGAGTCAATGTAAATATGATCCAAACGATCATGTGGTAGTGTCTCCAGAAAGTACATTGTTGGATACGTACAGCAAATATGTTTCATTGCATTACAAAACCACACAATCTATTGCTCCAAGACAATGTATACTTTGTTTACTGTGCTGCTTCCTGCTTGATCCTGGGATGACTGAGCAGTGGGTGGTTGAACTTGGCGCCCTCTACTCAATTCACACCTCCTTCCACATCTGTTGCTGAGAAATGAACCCTGCTGGGTTGCAAACTGAATGCCAGATAAAATGAAGGAGCAGTACTTACGAATGAACAGTAGGTAACAGCACTGGAATTGTATTTTATAAAGAAAGGAACAGAACCACTGCAAATATCACATCATAAGTGTGATCCTCTAGAGTGATAAACTGGTGGACTGACATGATTAAGAAAGGTATTTATTGATTTATTTAGGCAGGTGATGTTAAAAGATCTATGTGGCTATAGCACTCAGCCAGATGTCCATCATGGCCTTTGGAAGACAGAATTAACATGAGTGACCTTGTGATACAGCACTTCAGGAACACTCCATTGCAAATCATTCCAAGATATTTTGATACACTGATGACATAGTGTAATTGTCCACGTTTATATGACTTTTAATTGTTAGTTTATATATATATATGTTTTAAATAGAAAAGCTTCCTTTTATTATTATTAATCAGAAAATATAATAAAAAGTGCAATTCTGTATTTGTTTGTATGTTTCTCTGATGAAATACCTTCTTTTATTTGGAAAACTAATATTTCCTCTCTTGATACCCAAAAGCGGCCATTATACCATCTTTATTCCAAAAGGAGATATAAATCAAGTGGGAACTTGTCTTCAACCTATGACTTAAAATTCCACATCAAAATACCTTTTAATGTATATCCAATCAATACATTTTTACAAATCTGTCTATCAAATGCAGTGATTCTTCTGAAAAAATAAAACCAATCCTCTGCCATCTGCATTAAAGTTATGAAAACAGTTATAAATCTTTAATATATAACTATTTATTACAAATACATTATAAAATCTTAGAATGGTTTGGATTAGGAGGTAACTTTAAGGATCATCTAGTCCAACCCTCCTGCAGTGACCAGGGACATCTTCAACTAGATCAGGTTGCTCAGAGCCTTGTCCAACCTGACCTTGAATGTTTCCCAGGGATGGGGCATCTACCACCTCTCTGAGAAACCTGGACCAGTATTTCACCACCCTCATCGTAAAAAATTTCTTCCTTGTATCTAATCTGAATCTCCCTTCTTCTGGTTTAAAAACCACTGCCCCCTGTCCTTTCACATCAGACTCTACAGTCTGTTCCTATCTTTCATATAA
Source organism: Aegotheles bennettii (assembly GCA_013398125.1). Classification (NCBI taxonomy): domain Eukaryota; kingdom Metazoa; phylum Chordata; class Aves; order Caprimulgiformes; family Aegothelidae; genus Aegotheles; species Aegotheles bennettii. The sequence goes on along the minus strand of VZRW01008052.1, from coordinate 68,531 downwards.
GCCCCCTTAAATATTGAAAGGCAGCAAGAAGGTCTCCCTGGAGCCTTCTCTTCTCCAGGCTGAACAACCCAGACTCTCTCAGCCTTTCCTCATAGCAGAGGTGTTCCATCTCTCTGATAATTTTTGGTCCTCCTCTGGACCTGCTCCAATAAGTCCATGTTCATATTACAAGCCTGTAACAAATATGTGCCATCAACAGAAGAACAAATATTCTGTATAGTTAAGCCATACCTGTATGCAGGACAGTGAGCGTGGTCTCCATACCATACTCTAACTCTTAGGCAATTAATTAAAATTATATCAATGATTTGTTAGTCCATTATAATCAATTAATAACCAAACTACAAATCATAATCAAGAACTTTCTGAAGTCCCTTGAAGTAGTAGATCTACAAAATTTAAATGGGATCCCTTATAAGGTTCTGGTCTCTTCACTGTATACCTACCTTGTGCAAAGGGATGCTTATCCTCCAAACATTTCTGCATATACCTCATTTTGTGTAAGTGGGTAATGCCACTATTATTGGCTATGATATATATTGCTATGTTATACTATCAGTTGTGGACACATTTGTAGAATAGTGAAAGTAAATCATCAAATGGTTTATAAAAACGTATATGTCATACATTAATATATTTTTAATATATACATATATTTCAGAGAAAGGGAAAGTTATTTCAATAATAGTATGTTTACAGCATCATGTGAATTTTTTCAGTATGTTGGGCATCATGCACTCTACAATTATGTCCAAATAACTTAGTATTTTACACAGATACATCAAGGCATTTTGTCACTTCTGGGAACTGATTTTTTTTTTATTTTACTTTAATCCAAGATATTATCAGATTTAATTGTATCAGCATTTTAGCTTGAACTGTATGCCATGACAACATCTTATTTTAGAAGGCATAGAGAACAATCTAATTAGTTTTATAAATATAGAATAAATGGCAGTGAAAGTGGAAGTGGCTGGGTAGATCTATCTATTACATGAGTAGACATAATAAGATAATACATGGTATTTTAAACCCCCAATACTTAGTAGTATAAAAATGCAGGGAATATATTATTTACCAATGTTCACTGTTTAGTTTTAAATATTAAATTAGTGGGAAGTAAAATTAAAACCAGAAGAGAAACTAACTTGCTGAATCAGAATTGAAGATCATCTGTGGGACTTCAACGTAATGGTACCTTTCGATTAATCTTTTTTATTTTCTGGTAATGTAAGGTAACGTTCATACTTACATGATGATTTTGCATCTGACTGACATCATGTAACTATCATGGAAAAATACATATTTTAGATTCAATTTATCCTGCAAATTTAGTGGTGCTTACTGTAGTTTTTTGACTACTGACAAACAGGAATAAAAGTTTTAGAATATATGTAATGAGAAGAAAGCTCAGCTAGTCTTGCTGGAAGACGTACTATGCATATTTATATTGCAGGAGATCAAGCAGAAATATCAGTACAACTTATCACAGGTACACAAGTTTCTATTTTGTCGTTATCAAGGATTATGTAGAAGGTATGCAGCCTTTCTCTATCTGAATTAATTTTAAGGGTATAATTAAAATATGGCAAGGTCTTATCTCCTGCCTATTAGTGATACAATATTCATAGTTCTGTATTTTTTCATAACCTGTTTCATGCCTTCTGAAATAGGGGCAGTTTACTACATTCTCCCTTTTCTGACAGAGTAGCAAAACCCCTTCCTTCCTTCTCAAATTTCATATCTATCCTTTCAGAATTGAATTAAAGTGTTCAATTTAAAATTTGTTCCCACTTCAGCTGTAATAGTTTTTTGTTTACACAACTCCCTTCCAGTTAACAGCCCAGCCTTTGTTATTGTATACAATGTACCTGTCTTGAATATAGACACAAAGTACTCACTTCATTTTTGAATTCTGCCTAGTTTACCTTTGGCACCTGTATTATTAATTTCCATCCTTCCTTCCTTCCTTTCTTCCTTCCTTCCNTTTCTTCCTTCATTCCTGCCTGCCTGCCTGCCTGCCTGCCTGCCTTTGTGTAGAGTTGGAAACTACTGCTGTTTTAAAGAAGAAACTACAAAAACTTGGTCAGCATAGATGTTAGCACCTCTCAGTCTAACTGTCTATATTACGACTGTTTAAACATTTTATTTACTTTGTCAGTTTAGCCATCATACTATCTGCTTGTGTTGTTGGTTTATTCCTAAAATATATTTTCAAATACATTTTCATCCCCCTAGATCTGATGTGCTACACCAGTTTTCCACATGCTCAAGGAAGTTGCAGATAGTTTTTCCATATCTGACTTATGATTCAGCAGCAACAGGAAAACAATAGATTTGTAAATGATGTACAGTAAGAAATATAAAAATTTAAAAATTCAAAAGCAATTTGGAAAAGCCTGCTTGTTCTACATCTACAGTGTTACATGTCTTGACTTTTTTTAATCTCCCAGGAGAGTAGATAATGAAGAGAGAATTCGGAAAATTACCATAGACATCAAAATTTAGCTGAAAATTATCTCCATAGAAAACACAAGTATTTATTTTTAAATTAAATCTTAATTTTATCCATAAACAGAGTAAAGCTAATATTTCAGAATAACTTTTCTCCCCACTGAATTTTATATCTACTAACAAATATTGCAGTACAACCACTTTTTATTTTCTGCTACCACTGACTGTAAAACATCTTTATCGTTTAGATTTACTGTAAGCTTTCAGACAATATTAGTGCTTGAAATCTTGCTCTGGTAAACAAAACCATAGAGGAAGGACGTGTTGGGAAGTGGCATAGTAAATTAAACTATAGCTAAGTGTCTAATCATAATTATATGAAGAAATTATCAGAAGAAGTTGAAATGGTTCTCCTAATATGCTAGTGTTCAGGAATTCAAACCTATAAATTGGCTACTACTTAAGATTATAGACTTCTTATTCTGTACACAAGCAAGTAATTAACTTTATGTTCCTTTATTATCATTCTCAAGCTCTTGTCCTTTTAATTATAAGATCCAGAGGGTAGCTTTTATGTTACTATTATCTCTATTAAACTTTGAATAAAAGCTGCATTGAAATTTGATATATTAGTCATATGTAATAGCCTGCTAGAGTCTTAAAAGATGTAAAGTGCTATTCTGATAAAGTAGTCAGGCATTAGGATGACTGTAGTTTAGTTTCCCTTTTGTGCACAGACAAACATTCCTATTTTAAATGCCAGATTGGTCATTTGAAGTAAAGAATTATTATTTAGATAATCTATATTAGCGTATTGTAGAAGGGCAATCTAAACTTACTGATTGTTCATATGTTTCTGTTCATTCTACCATAGGCTCAATTTTTACACTGAAGTACACAAGCGTTCAGTATGACATTACAGATTTGTGGAAAAGGACAATGAAAAGTTAGAATTTTCATAGGTCTGGAAAACCAAACATCTAATCCAACCATCTTTTCTTCTTTTGTCCTGAAAGGAATAACCTATGTATTACAAAGCTGCACACCATTGGCTTTTTTTAAAGAAGTATATCTATTGATTACTCTTTGGTGAAGGTTTGTCATTGCTGTTTTTGTTAAAGGATAAAAAAAGATTCAACAAGAATATCTAAAAAAATTTTTAAACTAGAAAAAAAAAAAAGAAAAGGAGTCTATGAGATTCAAGCAGCTTTGAGGTGTTGGACATTTTCCATCTTTGTTTTTTCCTGACCAATTCCTTTGATACCCACAGATGAGGAGCAAACACAGCATTCCTCAGCAGCCTTGGGAGTTGTTGCTCTTTGCAGTTCCATTAGAAGGGCCTGGCAGGTGGCAAGTTCTTTTTAGATGAATAATCAAAGAACAGCAGAGGCCAGAACAGCTTTCATCTTTTAACTTTCAGGTGATAAAGACGTTGCTCCCACTTCTTCAAGATATGTGACCAAATGACAGCAAATGTGAACACGCAGGATTCTGTGGCTTAATGGCTGGAAAATTCTACCAGAACATCCAGGTTTTTTGTCCTAGTTCCATGGCTGCTTTTGCATTTCGGGTAAAATACTCCATCATCTGACAATTTTTTTGTAGCAGGGCATGCTTCCTGCCCTTTAACCAGCTGTGTTCATTAGACTATCGTGTCACACTTTCCTTCCTTTGATCTTCTGTCTCTGTGACTTGCAATTTTCTTTTCAGGGTGGCCTAGTCTCACCAGAAGAGGCACGAAAGTGGATAGACCTGCCCTCTGTGACCCTCCAAGTGGTCAAATGCCAGAAGTATGTGGGAGGTGAGCTGCCCCCCTCCTTCAGGGTCTTGGGGATACCCTTCTCGGGGGTCCAGCTCTGTAAACTCTACATAGAGAGTGCCAGACCACAGGCTTGTACTCAACCCTGGTGAATGAATGGCTAACGTGTATGAACTAACTGCACCAACTTCTATCAACCCTGTGCTGGACCTGGCACTATGATATAATGTCTGTAGATATTTCATCTAGATAAAGTAATCCTCCCTAAAACACTCACAGCATCACGTTACAAAGATTATACTAATATAAATATTAATCCTATTTGTACCAAAAGCTCCAGAGCGAGGGAAAAGGTTACTTAAGGGCTTATATTTATTGCTGTAACTCACATAAAGAGTACTTACGTTGGCAGTGCTTGTCAAAACCATCAACAAAACCTCTAAGTTACAATAAAGACATGTCTACGATGCCAACCAGTGTTAGGTGAAAGGGAGTGGGTGTATGAAGATCACAGTATAAAAATGGACAGTTGTGCACCTGCCAAAAGTTCTCCTATACTGAAACTGTTCACTTGTGGTTTGACAATTTAGGGGCTGGAATACTGTCTTGACTTTAGGGCTGGATTACAGTCTCTGCTAAGCATTGATTTTTACAATTTATGATGCTTGCAGCAATTGCATTGTTTAGTACGGGCGATGAAAATGTGTGAGAGAAAGGAGGAAATACAGGTAACGTTGGAATTTTTTTTTTTACCTGAAGAGGGAAACCTTTCAATAAATAATTAGAGTGTTGGCAGAGGAAGAAAATTGCCAGCATGAAAGTTGTTGTTTTGATAAGATCCATACTGCTTTTAATACTGCTTTATGGCAAAACATTTTAAATAAAAAGGTATAATTTAGATGAGTGTTAGAACAGTGGCCCTATTACTTGGCTGTATTATATTTTCAGGTAGGTGAAATAAATAATTGAAGAAACTCCTGGCTGCATTGGGCCTTTTAACATCTCTTAGTTTAAAGGGCAAGATTACTAAATTATTTAGCTCACTTCATAGATTTTGACATTGGAGTAATAAGGAGCAGAAAAAATCACCACGTAGTTCTGCTAACATGTATCATGAAAGGAGAAATTAAAGTAGGAGATATGGAACCATGACTAAAACTCTGACCATGAACACAGTTTTAGCTTCTCCCTGAATGGCTTTTCAGTCCTAAGCGTATATGTCTTTGCTTATTATTTTCACTATGTTTTGAAGCAAAAGTAAAAGAACACAAATGCCTTAGGACTACTTTAGGCATGTTTTAAGTACTGACTCTTAAAAAAGCAATAAAATGCACCCTCCATGCCTACCTTTCCTAATACCCTTTGGAGTCTACCATTTTGCACACTGCTACAAAAACTGGGCTGTTTAGGAGTCACAAAACAGGTATCACAAGGGCCCTTCTTGAAAGGATCTTTTCTGATGCATGTGCTCAGAGTCTCCCTGAAGACACTGACAATGCTGACTTCAGAATGATAAGCACGACAGCACCACAGTTGAGACCATTTTATCAAGCATTCTACAGAGGAGGAAGAGTGCACTTTTGTATTGAAAACTGGAAGATCTGGATTCTAGGCTACCTTTGGCTCAAACCTCTGAGACTGAAACTCGTGGAAGCATGATGTCTTGGTTGTATCAGGCCAGACTGCAGTGCTTGAACACTCCTTCCATCCTTCATGCTGGAGCTGAAATGAATGTCTGCAGAAATAAATGCAGAGAGTCCACTAGAAAAAAAAAAGTATATTCTTAGGAACTATTCCTGACTAGCACTACATTTTGCACAAGTACTCCTTAATGCAAAAGACAAGTGATGTTCCATGCATCTTCTGCAGAAGACTACCCTTTTTGTTCTGTTACAGAGTTAGGAATCAGACTCCCCGAGGATCTTAAGTTTGCTACTGTGCAGTTGCCTAACTTCAGCAGGTTTTCTTCTGGTGTTGCTGATCATCTAGTATCTACTGATCCCAGCTGCCTGCTGTGAGAGTCTGGATGACTCACAGACAGAGAAAGGCCTCAAGCTTTGGTGTCTCATTTCTGTATGAATCAATTAGCTGATGGAAATGAAAAACACACAGTGGTCTTCTGAGCCTTTGCCTATTTTCCTTCTACTAGGCAGCACAGCTTCTAAAGGAGCAACAGAGAAGAGGCAAACAGCCACATATAAATGAAATATTCCAATAATTTCTTCATGTGGTTTTCATGTATCTTTTCTTAAGATTTTCAGTCCTGTAAGTAAAAGCATGTTCTCCAATGCACTGGCTGATTGCTTACAGGTGTTTCTTACAGCATCAGGGAGCCTTGAAAGGAATACTGAAGAGCATGAGAGGCCTTATGATCAAAGGTTGTGATTACAAGTAAGTTAAAAGAGATAGGTCTCTGAGTTTTCTCATCAGGGGGTGCTGTTGACTTATGGAGTTGTTCTTGACGGTTTCAGCTTTCAGCAGGATAATGCTTTAGAAATTATTTTGTTTGGTCATTTTTGTAGGAGGCTTCTTCTCATATTGTTTTTGAGTAGGACCCCAGTGCTATGCCATTATGTTTATTTTAGTCAAACCAGGGAATGAGAGCCAAGGCCATTCCATGTGACAAGGGGTGAACGAACACCATAGCATAGTTTTAGATAAGCCAACAAATGAATGGATTTGCTAAAATAAAAGCTTATCAAATTAAGCTAAATGTCTAAAGATGGATCAAGCTACCCAAATGATGGATACCCAGGATGATCTTATTAAAACATTTCTGTTGCAATAATTGCTATGTTCTTTTTTGTCTGAGATGTGTCCAACTCCTACAGAACATTTTCCTATAAATTAAACAGATATAATCCAAATTTGCAAGTCTGAAACAATAGAATATGTTCATATGTCCCTCAGTCACCAGGTGCTGAGTTTTGTCCCAACCAAGGTATGCCCCTGAGCCAACATCCATAGAGTCATAGAGATGACTCATTTCTTAGCCTCCTGAATTTCAACTGATATAGAACTAATGCATCTAAATTGTAGTAATGATCCTAATATGCCTTTCTGGATTATTACTTTTTTCCAACTATAATAGTTAAAAAAAAAAACTATTAGCAGTCTGTCGGCAGCTGTACACTATTACCTCAGCAGTAAGGTTATGGAATCTGATTTGTACTGTTTGTACAGTATAGGAAGCCTTTCTAAAATCAAGATCCATGTTGTGTACTGCTTCATTTCTGCAGCATTATTCCAGTGCCATCAGGAACATCCATCAAGTATGACCTTCATTTAATTAGTCCATCCAGTTTCCTCTTGGTATTATTTCCTACTATATATGTACGGGATGTACGTTAGTCAGCCTGCAGCCTCTGGTACATGCTGTAGCCTGATGGTTTTTTTTTTATTTTTTTTTCCCTTTGTTTTCACAAAATTCATAGATTCTCTCTCTCTGTGGTTCTGGTTCCTCATAAACTTTTTATGTTCTTAAAGATTTATGTCCATAAGGGCTTTAGGATGATGTCAGAAGTGTTGTTCAGTATTGAAAAGAAACAGGCATTTTCAAGTCATGTTGTTACTCATTCTTCTGCAAAGGGTTATGCAAATACAGTAAAGTATTTTTCACATATTTTTCTTAGTGGACAAGAATAAAAACAGGTGCAAACCAGCACCAACTCCAACATTTGCTTTCTCATATAAACAGTGGCTTTGACTTTATTACAAACATTTGCAAGGCATTTGCAACCAGCTTAAGAGAGAAAAAAAATTAAGGTTGCCATTTGGACCAGGTGACCTTGAGAGTATCATTTCAACTTCCCACAGAGTGGCTGAGCTTTCTAATTAATCATTTGGATACTTCAAAAAGGACCAGAGGAATATTTTGTGTGAATTGCGCACAAATGAGGAAATATCAAATGGTGACAGAGAATGACAATATGAGTTAGAAAACAAATCAAGCTCATTGGAAAATTTCCATTACAACAAATGGGACTATATTTACATTGAAAATGCAAATACATGCCTATTCTGATATGTCTTATAAGCCTCAGAATCATAGTCCAGTGATAACAACTGTATTATGATATGACATGTCATGAACAAGAGAAGAAGCATATTGCAATAGATATTTTTGGAGTATAAGTCATGCTAAAAGAATACAGATTTAGTTCCTATGTAGACAACTCCGGAGGTATAAAATTAGCTGTTTCAAAGATTTTGACCACATTAAGCATAAACTCAACCTCTCCACATAACCAGGTTTTTTCACAAGCCCTGGGAACAGGTCTGTATTGTCACTTCCAGTCCAAACTAAAAAGACATGAATCTTATTCTTGCTTCTCTGTCATCACAGTCTCTTGACCACGTAAGGCCACTTTTTTCAGCACTGGGCATAGCAATTTGATTTGCTGAAACATACTGAGAAAGGCTATGAGCCAGACTCCCTGCTCTTTCAGTTGGGCAGAATTAGCCATAAAAAAAAAAGTGTGAAATAATCAAAACAGCTGAGAAAACACAATGCAGTCTCCCTGGTAAAATCATATTTGGTCTTTCGAAACAAAGTGTTGTGGCTCAGGAGCTGCTGGCTATATACAGTATGTGGCAGAGAAATGTGTTTCTTTGCAGAGGCCTCAACTCTGCTGCCTTTAACTCTGAGTACTGGAGCAAATACACACACTCACCCTTAAAAACCCCTGTGGTTTACTAAGATTGTTTTATTTCAGCAACATTTTATATGATTACTTCTGAATTGACAAAAGACTTGAACAAGTTTGTAGAGAGTGGTGCCTCAGTGTCCCCTTTCTCAAGCGAGCAGCTATACACCACTGCATTAGGAAGTCATGCATGCTTGCAGTTTTCTTCTTGCCATTCCCCCTTCATGTTGAAAATTTTCCATCTTTCTATGCAGAAGTCTTAGCTTCAGCAAAAGAGGTATGACTCCACCCTTCCTTCCCTGACTTCTGTGGACTCCCAGCAATCTGCAGACCCCAATGAGAAAAATCTGAACCCTTAACCCTCTGAACCCTGATTCTACAAGTTGACATTATCATATATTCCAAACCTGTTTGTAAATAAAATGGACTATGTGTGTATTTGACAGTCATCACTAGTGTATGCTAACCAGATTGGATTTTAAGGTAGAAGTTCAATATCTCCAGAGAAATTTAACCTTATAAAATTTTCTGGGGTAAACAGAGGCCCTATGGACTTTCAGGTGTCTAAGAGCTTACCAGGATTTTACATGTCTTATCTTTGACCTCATGTTCCTTGAACTATGCTTGTGTTTTGCCTTAAATGCCATGGGGTTTTATGGATAGTGTAATTAATATGCAGCCAGTTAATTTGATTTAAAATGCAGCCAAAACACTGACCTGCTCCTCAGTTTGAGCTAGGACAGAAATACAATCATGCATTTTTTTTTCTTTTTACCAAGAAGTGATTTGTAAGAGAATTAGAATTGTATAATGCCAAAGAGACAGAAAGTGCATTCAATGTATAAGCACTTTTCTAATCCTACTCTGGATAGCAATGGTATTTACACCAATGAAGACAAAATGTAATTCTGCTGAAATTCAATGAGTTATTCTCAGGTATGCAGGTTGTGGTAAAGCACAAAGAATGATGTTGTGGCCTCTAGACAACAAGAGTTTTAGTACTTAGTGTACTTAGTGTACAGGATACAGAAGTAAGAGTAAGAGTAGTTACCCTTCACCATTTTCATAGTCAGGATTAGCTGATTGAATTTTGCACTTATCACAGCAGAACTGAATGAAAAAGGAGGTCTGGCAGAGTAATGTTTTCCTCTCCACATAAAGAGAGATTCCTCTCAATTAGAGATTTAAAGAGAAATCACAGTAAAATTATAATCCAAACAGAAGAAACACTGTCCTGTTTTTCCAACTTGTCCATGAGATATGAGTCCTGGACTGGTATTAGCATATCACTGTGTCAGTGTAGACCTTTGAGGGCTATTCAAGGGAGGAAAAAAATTACCAAGTAGTCCAAATGGGAAAGATGTTTCTGGTTTCCTTTTCATAGCAATTTCACAGAGTGTTTGATAAAAAGATGTTATAAATGTAGGCCCAGGAGTTGAAGGAAGCAATATAAATTATTTTTCCAGATTTTTTATGTCCTGTATCTGTGGTTCCCAAGAAAACGAGAGCCTTGTTAGCATGTAGCTCAAGCTAACAATTACAGCCTGACCTGTGCCGACTTTATGGGAGAGGATGGGAAGATGTTAGTGGTTTGAGGTCAGAAGAGGTCACAGGGAAGAGGAAGAGCTGAACCCAGTGGTATATAGAGCAATAACTTTCAGTACTCTTATGTATGAAGAAGTTACAAAAATATTGAGTTCTGTTGATGCTGGGGGTAATCCATCCCTATTAGTATATCATCAGAAGCCAGAGGACTTTTAATGTTTTGTCTGCATATTTACCTGAAGAAAATCTTCAAAGGCTAATGCTTTGTGAGTCTTCCAGACTAGCAAGGTTACCAATGCATATGGAAGATTATGAAACCTCAAAAATAATTACCTGGGTACCGAAGCAGAGATAGTTATGAAAACTGGAGCTTTCACTTCTAATAGCAGTTTTCTCTAGGAGAATCTTTAATTGCTATGTTGAGTAATTTTGGGATATAGTAATGTCTAACATATGTTGGTTTGTAAAATTAAGATTTTTTTTTCTTGTTTTTCTAGTACCTGGTAAAGTTGAATGAGTCTAAGTAACTGTTTCCTAATTTGATTACATATGACAATATTAATGGTCCAAATATTCATTTGATATATTTAAATTTGTTTATACTTACTTAGGACATATCCAGGATGCAGTGGAAACATGGCAAGTTTAATTAATTTCAAATTTCCAGCTTTTTTTCCTCTGTTGACACTCGGCCTGATGTTAGGAACAATGTATTGTGTTGTTCTTGGAACCCAGTAATAACTTATGTATCTGATACTTGTGTGCTTCTACTTTATTTTTCCTCACTGTTCTCAGATATAAACAGGATGAGTCTTCCAGAGGCACGTGTTCAAATCCAGCCGTGCAGTTACACTGCTTGTGGTATGTGAAGATTAGTCCCACATTCTCCGCTGAAATACTTTGTTTGGATGTCTGGAGGCAAAATGGTCTCTGTTTCATATTAGCTTGATTAATAAACATGTAACTGTAATATATTTGAGCAATAAAGCTTCAATCTCAGAGCAAGTTATATACATGCACTCCACTTCTATAGCTTGTAATTATCCAATAGACAATCCTGCAGTCTCTGTCATCACTTTATTGCAGTGTTCTGTGTTCTTTTTACATGGGATGAATAATAATGACTACTGATTTTTTTTGTCAATTAATTATCAAGTAATGTTTTCACAAAAATGTTTTCTCCTACTCAGTCAACTCTATACATGCTCAGGCCATATTAATAAAATTAATTATTTGCAATTTTGCCCATTATTTCATGAATAATTTATCGGGAAGTAATTGGTCCAGATTCTCAGATGCTTTTAATCAGAAGAGCTCTATTGGAACCCATAGAATTTTACTGATTAAAACCAGCTGAAAATTTGACCCGTTGGCTGCCATGGTGGCCTTAGTGTTGAACATAGGCTTTCATTTGTATAAGCTAAGATTGCTTTACTTTCTATCTTTTCTTAACTTTCTTAACATGAGTATTCTTACAACCTTAGGGTTACCTTAACAGTATAGCATTCATTTGAGTTGATTTAGTTGGCTACATCTTGAAAAGCTTTTCAACAGACATCAGTTGCTCAAAAAAACATATGCTTCTAAGAAAACCACACACAAGTTATGTTTTAAGAGTGACATAAGTGTGATGGTTTAGCAAATGGCCAGGGCAAGCCACAAACCAGTCAGAGTTTTGTTTCTATCACACCCCCCGGAAAATTAGAGGGGGAGTAAGGAAGACAGGCTCAGGTTGGAAATTAAAAACATATAACAAATTTAATGGCACAGGGAGAAAGAGTAACAGGTGGGGGAAAAGGGAAAATGCATATATACAAATATATACAACCCGAGCTCAGATGACCGGCGATACAGGCTACTGAAAGGTCCTTCACTGCAAAGCCGATGGGGGTGAAAGATAGTCCAAACCCCCAGCACCCGATGCAGTCGGAATGCTGCAGACCACGTGGCGAGCCGTTAACTGAAACTGGGCCTTCTCTCTGCTGGCTCCACGTGGCGAGCTGCAGGCAGGGAGTGTGGCAGCAGAGAGCAGAAAAGAGAAGCCGAAGAGACCAAGAGAGGAGACTGAAGCCGGAGAGACCACGAGGGCAAGAGAGGGAAACCCCCAGTCCTCCTGGCTTTTATAGAGTCTGGCAGGAAAATGGGTGGAATACTGACACCTGATAACCTGACACCCAGACCCCTTTTCACAACAGGGTCCTAAACTCCACCCCTTATTCATTGGGTCCTGGCAGCAAAAGCCAATAAGAATTTTGCCTGCCCCTTTCAAACTATAACAATAAGGATGATCCCTTTTATATACTGATCGTGACACTCACTGTCAATCATAAGTGCTATACTCTCAGTTCCTGCTCTACTCTCCATAATTACTATTGCAGTTGCAAGCTTCACAATCAAAATAACTTTGTACTGGCCTTCCCATGGCACCACAGTGAGGAACATTAGAGTTGAGAAAGAAGTGCCTTTGTCCCAAATGTCTTTATTGTACCACTAACACATAATCATCGAGCAGCAACTCCTGTGGATAGTAGGTGGATCAACATCTCAGCATGTGCATTATCTAATGAAGCTGGGCCATAATTTTAGCATATCATTCAGGAAAGATCACAAAATTCAGATGGTGAGGTTTCTGTGTAATGCTCTAACTTGTAAGCAGAGTAGCAAAAGTAAAGGACATCTGAATTGTTTAGATTTCTGTTATCTTGTAAAAGCCATTCAAAAAAAAAAAAAAAAAAAGAAAAAAAAATTTTTTTAGGGT
>VZRW01008052.1:29073-55296 GCA_013398125.1 Aegotheles bennettii | reverse complement strand
TGTTTAAATTTTTGTTTTCTTGTAAAAGCCATTAAAAAAAAAAAAAAAAAGGAAGAGTAAATAGTTTAAGTGTAGTTAAAGGTTATTTTTGACCAAAACTTTTAGAAGAAAAGGTAATGTTCTCCCTCATTATACTGCAAGAAATGTTCTCTTTTGTTCCTTCTATCAGAAACAACAATGGAAAAAGAATTAAACTGAGGCATGAAGAACCTTTAACATCATTTGTAAGGCCCCATTTTCACTTCAGTAGAAAGGACAATATTCCTGCAAGGAAATGCTGAGATTGAAAGTGGCAGAATATATTTATAAATGCACATCCTCAGTTTTATACAGAAACATGGGAACTAGCTTGTGCGGCTACATGTGGGTGAGGAGGGGGAGGAGAAAAGAGTGGGTTTCCACAGAATTAGGCACCAGAAAATAATTTTTGCAGAGATAATTGGTACCCAAGATACCAAAACTACTGAATTTCCATACTCTTTCCCTTAACAGAAGCTTAGGACAAAATACCGATACGATTTAATTCTTTTTGTTTGTGGGCGACCTGGTAAATATTGAATTTTTTTTTATATTGTTGACCAAAAGACAACAAAATACCCAGAGGAAAAAGTAAATAAAAATGCACAAAAAGATGCTCACACATTATTGGAAAAATTGTTTCCCTTCTTCTAACTACTCTTATTGTTATAGTAATTGACTGAGTTTTGTCCCGTGACATCTAATTTAGTGTTAAATTTATGAATGTTGGTAATGGCGGCTAATATGCCAACATGTTTTTTGTTGTTATTCTTTATTTTGGAATTGGTTAGGTGGTTTTTTTAGCAGATATTATTTACCACACCATCTAGAAAGATCTGCTTCAATTGAGTGGGTATCAGGTTTTCATGTACACACATTATGGAATTTCATAATCGACTTCATAAAGAGTACTTTATAAAGAGTATTTTGGATGTTTAGTTGTTTTTGCTAATCTTCATTTATTACTTTGCCATGGGAAAAAGACCATATTAGTCGAGGTCTATTGTGTGGAACCATTCATTTTTGGGCTGAAGGTATTTGACAAAATACAAAAGTAAAAGTAAGAGGAAGTGAGCTCAAAGGTATTTGAAGAATCACTTCAGTTTCTTTTGTTAAATTATAATTTAGCTTGTTTGAAATATTATTTCTTTGAAGTTCATATATTTTGTGTGTGTCCTACAACGTGTAATTTATAATATTTTATATGTAAATAATGAAATTTGCTCACATCTAAAATTATCTGATTTAGCATTTATACCTCATATTCTCAGTGCCTGTTTTCAGCCCTATAGAGTTTTTCCTAGGTTCAGCTCTACACCACTTCTGAATTTTAATAGCTTTTTTAGCAGGCAGGTGGATTTCTTTATTTATAATGAGACAGAATAGCTACAGGACTTCGAATTACCAATGGAACAGTTTCAATTTCAAATACAGCTCAGTTTAGTAATTTGTAAAGGAATTACTGAAATTTCTGATTTCTGTTACTTACCATTCATTAATTTATTTGTGAATTATATTAACAGCTCAAACATAACTCCCACGTTGTATTGGATGACAGATAGAAGGAACTAAGTAACCATTTTGGTTGGATCTGTAAATGTATTCCTTTATTCTCTTGAAGGAAGGGGATATTTCCTTTCTCCACTATATTAGCATTTTTAAGGACAACTTCACTTTAGTAAAAGAATGGTCTATCCCAATACTTAGGAAAATGGTTATTCGTGTCAGGACATCAGTTTGGGTAAACAGAAAGCTAACAACATGGAACCGAGCATAGGCTGAGCATAGGCAAGTCCTGGCTGAGCAACCTAGTGGCCTTCTATGGTGGAGCAACTACATCAGTGGACAAGAGAAGAGCTATTGATGTCATCTATCTGGACTTTTGACACCATCCCCTACAGCATCCTTCTCTCTAAATTGGAAAGATATGGATTGATGGATGAACTGTTTGGTGGATGAGGCATTGATTGTGTACCACATAGAGAGGGTAGTGGTCAAGAGCTCAATGTCCAGATGGAGATTGGTGACAAATAGTGTTCCTCAGGGGTCTGTACTGGGACCAGTACTGCATAATATCAGTGAGATCGAGTGAACCATCAGCAAATTTGCAGACAACACCAAGCTGAGTGGTGTAGTTGACATGCCTGAGGGACAGGATGCCATCCAGAGGAGCCTGACAACTTTGAGTAGTGGGCCCATGTGAACCTCATGAGTTTCAACAAGGCCAAGTGCAAGGTCCTGTACCTGAGTCAGGGCAATCTCCAGTATCAATGCAGGCTGGGGGAGGAATGAATTGAGAGAAGCCCTGAGGAGAAGGACTTGGGGGTGTTGCTGGATGAAAAGATCAACATGAGCCGTCAATGTGCGCTTGCAGCCCAGAAAGACAACCGTAATCTGGGCTGCATCAAAAGAAGCATCTCCAGCAGGTCAAGGGAGGTGGTTCTGCCCCATCTCCTCCACTTTGGTAAGACCACACCTTGAGTACTGTGTCCAGCTCTGGAGTTCTCAGCACAGGAAAGACACAGATCTATTGGAGCAGGTCCATAAAGCACCATAAAAATGATCAGAGGGATGGAACAGCTCTCTTACGAGGAAAGGTTGAGAGTGTTGGGGTTGTTCAGCCTGAAGAAGAGAAGTAACCATGGAAACCTTATTGTGGCCTTGCAATACTTAAAGAGATCTTATAAGAAAGATGGGGACAAACTTTTTAGTAGGACCTGTAGTGATAGGACAAGGGGAAATGGTTTTAAACCGAAAGGGGGGAGACTCAGATTAGATATAAAAAAGATAGTTTTTACAATGAGTGTGGTGAAACAGTTGAGCAGGTTGTACAGACAGGTGCTAGAAGCTCCATCTCTGGAAACATTGAAGGTCAGGTTGGATAGGGCTCTGAGCAACCTGATCTGGTTAAAGATGTCCCTACTCACAGGTGTGGTGTTGAATTAGATGGCTTTTAAAGGTCTCTTCCAACCCAAACCATTCTATGAGTCTTTGATTCTATGAAGTCCTGAGCAACCTGATGTGGTTTGAAAACAATTTGGACATTATAACAAACTTAACCTTTCTGCTATTGAGTAACTAATTTTGCAGAGCAAAGAAGTTCAAAAATCAAACATCACAATACAATCCCACTTTATGTCCATTAGCTTGTACTTTTGTTACATCTGTGAATGAGCTATATAAATCAGGAAGATCTTCACTGGCAGTAGTGTTACGTACAGAAGTACATCATTATATTTTTCAAATGGTTTCATTGTCTCTGACTGTATCATTGTTCTTTCTTACTCTGCTAATGTTATTCCTGTATTTTGAGATCCAATGTTTTAAATTAATCAGTTCAAGTTTTCTGGTGTATTCTAATTCAGTCTTTCAGTTTTTTATTTTTAATGGAATTACTCTGAGTCACTTCATTTAGAAATTTCTTCCCTCTAAAATCTAATTTTCCTGTGAGTACTAATAAAAGTACAATTTAACAACTGTAGACAGGTTTTAGATACCCTTCAGTTATAGATAAACTTTAGAACGATTCTATCTTTCAGCTACAAAATTATTATTTGGTCATCTTTTCATTAAGAATTCAAGATTATTTTTAATGAGTGCACCTTCAATATCTCTGCTCCTTTAATGATTTTTTTTTTATTCCTTAAGAAAAGTTGTTTCAGGCATATGCATATATATATATTTATTATTTTTTACCATTTTAATAAAATATATTTTCTCAGCAGATAGTATCCCATTTTTGTCACTTGGTAATTTTTATGAGCTTCATCACTGGGAGTTTAACATGAATGTACCTTATGTTTTAGGGTAATTACATATTTCAGAGCTAGTAATGGTAGGAACTGCCTTGGCAGGCAAAGAATCTCATTAGTGAGAGTTCACCTGGTGCTCATAAGGATATTTTCCTTATGGGACAAAGGGAAAACTAGAAAATTACTGCTTTTTCAAATAAAGTTTGCTGTTTCTTTAATAGGAATTGGGAGTGCAGCAGAACCCAGGTCCACACTTTTTCCTGTAAATAACAGGAGACAAATTTTTGGCAAGGAAGAAACACATCTTGTGGGAAAATGGGCCTGCTTATTAATTTTAAACAGGAATCACAATCAAAGCTCCCCCAAAAGGCCATAATTTTTCTGGGTTTTTTACTCTTTCAAAAAGTTTTAAAATTCAAAATAGAAACAAAATTGCGAACTGACATGGTTTCAGAGAGTTTTCTCCATCTAGGAGCAACTACTTCTGTGAAGGTATTATGCAGATTCGAACATCTTTTCAAAAATATAAATCAGGAAAATTCCAGTCATCCAGACAGGTAGCAATTGAAATTAATTGTAGCAGGATGATTAAAATTAATTGTAGCAAGTTAGAAATGTATCAACATAACTCATTCAGTGTGTTCTGGTAAGAAATGAGTAAACAGAGATCCATGGTGGGAAAGAGATGTTTATGTCAAGTAATTTTTGACAATTACTGATAACCCTAGGAAAACATATTACGTTTTGCATTAATATAAAATGCATGAAATAGTTGTATACAGCTGCAAAACTGATGCTGGAATAAATCCAAGGACTTTGGGGTTTTTTTTGTTTTTGGTTTTTTTTTTTGTTTTTTTCTTTATGTTTTTTAAAAAATTAAAGCCTTTTTTAAATGACCTTGTGTTTCTTGTCTTTTCAATTAAAGATAGTTTGATCTAATAATAGGAAGTCTTACCAAAATATCTGCAGCAGAGAATGAGAATCCCGTGATAGTGGATAGAAGCTTAAGACCAGAAATCCTCCCCAGATGTAATATTGAGTTTTATCTTTCATTATACTGTATTTCTGAGGATTTAGGATTGTCACTAAAAAGTATTGTGCATGTTTTATTTGATTTGATCTTACCTGCATCAACTAACTTCACTCCAGTAGAATCCTACCCACTTCAGTGAAACAGATCTCAAGTTATTTCATTTCACTTTCAACAAGTGAGTATTCTTCCAATTGCTCTATTTTTAGAACTTAAAAGTCAGGGAACTTTTTATCATGGCATGTGCTCCACGAATACCTGATATAGTGGTTTCAAAATTTTCAACCCCTAAAGATTTGGGGTTTTAATTTTCCCATTAGAAATGCCATAGATACGGGCTCCTGCACTACCGATAGGGAACTTACTTCCTCTAGTTACCTTCTGTAACTGATTGAGAATCACTGACCTCACCACTAGCAATGTAGGATGTTGAGATTTACTGTTTGGAAGGGTTGACTGAAATGTTGTGTGTTCTAATCTAAGCTACCAAGCTGTGCCAAGAACAAGTTGTTCCATCACCTTTCCAGGGATGGAGGTGAGGCTGACCGGTCTATAGTTACCCGGGTCCTCCTTCTTGCCCTTCTTGTAGACTGGAGTGACATTTGCTATCCTCCAGTCCTCAGGCACCTCTCCTGTTGCCCACGACTTACCAAAGATGATGGAGAGTGGCTCAGCAATGACCTCTGCCAGCTCCCTCAGCACCTTTGGGTGCATTCCATCCGGACCCATCGATTCATGGATGTCCAGATTGCTCAACTGATCCCTAACCCAATCCTCATCTACCAAGGCAATCTCCTCCTTTATCCTGACTTCTTCTGGGGCTTTAGGGATCAGGGGCTCCTGGGGAAAGCCTGCAGGAGTAAAGACAGAGGCAAAGAAGGCATTCAGCACCTCTGCCTTCTTTATATCCTCTGTCTCTAGCGCACCTACCTCATTCATCAGTGGGCCTATGATTGTGTTTTGATTGTGTATCTTCAACAATTTGCACGTAACTTCAGAGCAGACAATATGACTTTTAGAAATACATTAATTATTTCTGTATCTGCCTGGTAAGGTAAGCATAGATATTAAATGTAATGACATTGCACAGGAGGAGTGAACTCTTGATTTTCAAGTAGTAAAGGTAAAACTTGGAGTCCTTTGAAGTCCAATGGAATTTTTTATTCGATTTCAGTAGGACTAGAGTTTTTCCTAGTCTGTCTCTTGTTTGTTGTGTAATCCTTATTGAATGTTCCCTTGTGGCCAAGAAGGTCAGTGGTATCCTGGGATGCATTAAGAAGAGTGTGGCCAGCAGGCTGAGGGAGGTTATCCTCTCCTCTACTCTGCCTGGTGAGGCCACATCTAGAGTAATGTGTTCAGTTCTGGGTTCCCTAGTTCAAGAAATACAAGGAACTACTGGAGAGAGTCCAGCGAAGGGCTACAAAGATGATTAGGGAACTGTAGCATCTCTCTATGAGGAAAGGCTGAGAGACCTGGATCTGTTTAGCCTGGAGAAGACTGAGAGGTGATCTTATGAATGCTTATAAGCGTCTAAAGGGCAGGTGTCAAGAGGATGGGGCCAGCTCTTTCCAGTGGTGCCCAGTGACAAGACAAGGGGCAATGGGCACAAACTGGAACACAGGAAATTGCATCTGACCTCAAGCTTCTTGAGGAGGACAGAGCACTGGAACAGGCTGCCCAGAGAGGTTGTGGAGTCTCCTTCTCTGGAGACATTAGAAACCCATCTGGATGCAATCCTGTGTCACCTGCTCTAGATGACCCTGCTTTAGCAGGGAAGTTGGGCTAGGTGATATCCAGAGATCCCTTTCAACCCCTACCATTCTGTGAATCTGTGATTCTGTGAATCAACAGAGCGTGATAGCTTACTTTCTTCACATTTAAATTGCTTACTGCATTCTTACCTCATTCACACAGGTGATAGGTGTCCAGTTCAGTTTGGACTTCCTTTAGACAAAGCTGCTACCTTTAAATAGTGCTCTCTATACTGGAAGATTCTGTGTCTTGCTAGCCATCAGATTGACAGATTTCTGTGTCTAGTCATTTCTTGTGACACAGCCTCACCTGAAGCACGTCATCTCCTTGGGCACATGACTGAATGCTTTCATTAATCATGACATTTACATTAGTCAGACACTGAGGTCACCCTTACTAACAGCTAAATGTCAACAGAGAAAACTTCATGGGCCTAATGGAACTTGCATTTAGAAGAGTAAGGTTAAAAAAACCTTCTGATTCCTGATGTTATGGATTTTCTGTGTCAGTAAAAAACCGCACCCTTTAATACTTAAACACTGTAATATTTAATCTCCTTTTAGCTAAATTGAAATATATTGTGTTTTGTGAATATTAGCTGCTGTTAACAAATACTATAGATTATCTGTGTTTTAAAGCTAGGCCTAATGTAGAAAGAGTATAGAACGGAAAATCATGGAGAAATAGTTCTTGTGGATCAGAGAAAATGTGCACGGGTATCGCCAAACCTTGGACACACCCCTAAAAATATTTTCTGTTTTGGAATGTAGTGTCTCATCTTGTATATCAATTATGCCAGTCAAAATTGGACTTGCTGTACAATCAACATGTATTTCTGTACTATATCCGTATAGAAAAATACAGTAACTGGTCATTTTTTACACTACTCCTTTTATTGGTGCCAGGAATAACTGCACATTTTCTGCAAGAAAAAAAAAATAATATTTTTACTATGTAAATAATAGATAAAGAACAACAAAAAAAGAGCATAATCCAGCTATCTTCTCTCCAGGGAAAAATAAACCCTTATAAGCCCAATTTGTGTAGAAAGATCCATTAGGCAGGAAGTTAGTAAGCCAGAGTCTGTCCCATGGCTCTGAAGGGAATAAGCTAATGTTGGGAGTTTTGGTGCCTTAAATAAGAAATTGCGGAAGGAAGAAGTTTCAGCATTTCATTATTTCTCATTAGCAATTTGCTCTAAAAACACTTTGTCTGGACAAACATTTTACAATATTAGTGTATAAGCTGGAAGAACACTGAGTGTTATAATAAAGCTATTACTATCAAGAGGCTACCTGTGACTCCCAGCACTTCCACCCTGGTTGCATTCCACATACCAAGGAGACTTGCAGAGGTGTATCATTTCATATCACAAATATGTCATATCATAAATATGTATCATATCACAAATATGTAAAGGGTGAGTGTCAGGATGATGGAGCCAAGCTATTGTCAGTAATGACTAATGATAGGACAAGGGGCAATGGTTGCAAACTGGAGCATAGGAAGTTCCATGTAAATATCAGGAAAAACTTTTTCACTGTGCGAGTGACGGAGCACTGGAACAGGCTGCCCAGAGAGGTTGTGGAGTCTCCTTCACTGGAGACATTCAAAAGCCGCCTGGATGCATTCCTGCGTGATGTACTCTAGGTGATCCTGCTCTGGCAGGGGGGGTGGACGAGATGATCTTTCGAGGTCCCTTCCAACCCCTTAGATTCTGTGATTCTGTGATTTCAATACACAATGGAAAGAAAAGAGTCAGGTCTGGAGTATCATCTGTCTGAAGGTTAGATTGTCAGTTGGGTTATATACGATGAGATTTCTAAGTCTCAGAAGACTGTAATCTTATATGTTCTGGATACAGGTATGACATTTCACTACTTTTATTCCATCAAGCATGTAGGTCCATGCTGCCACTTTTTTATGAACAAAGCTGCATTTTGAATGTCTAAAGGAATTAATACACATCTGCTTCCAGGATAGCAAAACGTGGAAGTAATGGGATGCTGTGGATCTTCCAAGACACTGTATGCAAATTCAGCGTTCCCAATTCTAAGAAAACGCATACAGGCAAAATTTGGTTATCATATAATAAGGTTATGAGATTATTTTTGTTTCTGTGTCTGGCTTTGAAGTCAATGAGGAAATACATATGTGTGCTTACAAGCACACATAGTTCCTAATCTATTTTCCACTGAATACAAAGCCAACCTTTCCACCGACAGTAATGGTCCACTAACTGGGACTGGAATGCATGTACATTCATCTTGATGTTCAGAAGATAGTTTTAACTGATGTTTGTATACTTATAAATGGCTGGGGTCTGTATTTTCTAATTCTTCTTGTCTTTGCCTTTCTCCCCTTTCAACCTGGAAGCGGAGCCTGAAAGACCATTTCATGCAGAAAAGTAAAGTGGGAATGGGATCAAGGATCATGAGGGAGAAAAAATCAGAACTGAAAGAGCGGTGTTACAAAAAACTCTTTCTTTTAATGCTGGATGGGCTTCTCTATCCTATTAGAATTCAGAATCCCTTGGGTATTTTGAAAATCCCACTTTGTCTCTAAGAAGGCTGTTCTCACAGATGGGTCTGACCTGGTGCTGATTGCTTATGAAGACCTTAGGACCCCTCAAGGAACATGCCTGATACAAAGCTTTTGTGAAAATTACTGTCTCAGTTTAGAAATGGCCAGGGCAAGCCACAACTCAGAGACAGATTGTGCTTCTGCCATTCCCCTTGGGAAATAGAAGAGGAGCGAGGAATAAAGGCTCAACGGTTGGAAATTAAAACTATAACAGATTTAATGGCACAGGGAAAGGGAATGACAGGTCAGAAAAGGGAAAATATATATATACAAATATATACAACCTGACTCCAACGACCGCCAATACAAGCTCCCGAAAAGTCCTCCACTGCAAAGCCGATGGGGAAAAGGAGTCCAAAGCACCCCCAGCACCCAATGCCGTCGGATCTGCAGAGCACGTGGTGAGCTGGTAACAAAAGGCTGGGCCTCCTCCGGGCTAGCTCCACCTGGCAATCAGACAGGAAAGGGAGCACGAGAGAGAGAGAGCGCGCGAGAGAGAGAGCCTGGAACTTCCTGTCCTCCTGGCTTTGTAGAGCTTGGCAGGAAATGGGAGGGAATACTGATACCTGATACCCCAGACTCCTTTTCACAACAGGGTCCTAAACTCCACCCCTCCCTCATTGGGTCCTTGCAGCAAAAGCCGTAAGATTTTGCCTGTCCCCTCAAACTATAACAATTACCTAGCTTGGATTTCCTGGAAATGCAGTCACAATGATACATAAAAGAGCAAAGGACTGAGGATGTAAAACAATTTTCATCAAAGTTACATGGGGATGGATCACTTCTTAAAAACACAGTGGCAATATGTTTGTGAGTAATTCAGCAATGCCTGTATTATAAATCAGTTCTGCAAGGATGACTGTGCATCTTAGACTTCTGCAAAATAGAGATCAAAAATCACAAAATGGTCTGTGATATTTGTGGTGGAGTGTGCAACTGCTTAATGAGTTTATTCACAATTACTGTACGTTATGTACCTTCAAAAAGAGTAGGCCAGGCAACAGAGAGGAAGGCTGTTTTTTTTATTTTATTTTGCCAGCTGCACACTTGCGTTGCACCAGGAACTGCCTGCAAGGAGGGAGGCAATTTCTCCCCTGAGTTGTGCTTCATGGGAAGGCTGCCTCAGATTGTGAGGTGGGGTAGGGAAGGTGAAAAGGGAGGAGTAGAAGTCGTCTCAGCAAATTAACTGCCCTCCACAAGGGCAGGAGTTGTCTCAGCAAGGGAGGTTGCAGGGGAGAGCAGGAAGAAGACATACAGCCTGACTTGAAGAATAACGGGTATCACAACTAATGCTCAGAACCCAAAAATGAGTCTGGAAAGTGTTTTGTAACCTAGAAAACCTTTTGAAGTTGTTAAATTGGAACATGGTGGGGAAAAAATGCACTGGTGCTGTACACAGGGAGTGGAGTTATTCTGCTTTGTCTTGTGCTTAGTGCCAAGTCTAACCTATGCATTGTGCCTTCCATGTCCTGTCAAACAGAGATTATGTCTGGTTTTGTATCAGATTATATCCTAGAAATGAAGTCTGCATAGTGGTGGGGAGGAAGTTCTCTGAAGTGTTGATGTGGCTACTAGCACTGAATTATCATGATATCCAAAGCTCTGCTGCAAGTGCTAGCTACAAGGAAAGCCCCACGCTTGGTATTTTAAGTACTTGGGAACTTGCAGGACTTCATTCTGTTAGTCATTATACACTAGTAAATTGCCATTATTTTCACTGGCATAAAAGTAACAAGGAGAGAGAATTAAGTGCTATCAGGCAGGGTAGAAAGTTTTCCTAAGGTTTGTGTCCATTATACTAACTTTTTTTCTGCAGACCTGCCAACCCTTGAAAGTTTTTGGTATCATTTTCTATAATCTATGCAGGACAAATCTGATGAAAATGGTACATGTTGACCTTCCATATTATGCATTGTACAGTAACTCTGAGCATGCTCAACTATGCTGTGAACTGCCACCCAAGAAGCAGTCAACTTATCACTTTTGAATTGTCAGTTGCTGACATTTCCATGGCAATGCATGACAGTATAACCATAGAGGTGTATTGTACCACTGTAACATTATTCTCCGTCAGCTAGTACGCAGAGGCTCTACGGCATTAAACACTCAAGCATTTTGTAGCATCATTTCATCTTGATCCAATATCTGCTGGCAGCCACATCCTCCCATTTATTCCACATATTCACAGTTCTGCAGCCCTCAGGCCACTCTGTACTGCATGCACAGTCTTGTGCCTCAGCAGTATAAGACTTATGTGCTTCTCTAACAACCCTAGTCCTTACTCGGAAGGTGGCAGAAGGCAACTTCTATTTCAATATTGCTTAACAGCATGTGGTGACCCATTTATCTCAAACTGTTCCCTGTAGCAAAGAGGTAAATTAGTTCTTGGTGGTTCACAATGACTCAGTTTGCTGACTTAACTAATATAAAAATTACGGGAGAAATAGAAATATGGAGGAGAAAGTTAATTCTTCTATTATTTGGTCAATTTGAGTGTTTGAGGTTATGGTTTCTCCTTCATTCCTCTTTCATTCCAGAAGCTTTCAATTGCCTCTTTGTTGTATTTTTTTGCCTGCACCATTTGGGTTGATCCAATTTAATTTGGATCATTTCACTAATATCATTGCCTTTCAAACAGCAAAGTGTCACGAAAAATTATGTTGTATGCTTAAGCACAACTGAAGGACGGCAAATTATTTGCTTTGTAGGAATTACCAAACAGGGACAGGTAAAAATAAGAACTTTTAAAGAGTTTGGGCTCTGGAGAAAATGTATACTAAGCAGCACCCTGAGGCTTCCATAGAAGTGGTGGATGGCCACTCTGAGGTCAGGAGAACCTCTGAGTTATTAGAGTTGAAGGATGATTAGAGGTGAGTTTGGTTCTTCACAGACTATCACAAATATATTCGATAAAAGCTTTACAGTTTCTAGTGGAATACCTTTAACTTCAACATAGATATACAATTTTACCACAGGACCTATCCTTTTAAAATGTTTAGTAACAAGTAGTATGAGGATATTTGCCCTTAGAAAAGTCAATGGTCTCATGAAAAAGTTCATAATGCTTAGTGATTTTTTCTTGGGGAAAAACCCACAATTTTTTGATTTCTTGCTAGAAAATAACTTTTCCTTTCCTTATGCAAAACTTCTTAACATAAAATAACACCTCCATTTACCAAGACAAATATTTATACAGATGCTAGTATTTTGACCTTTACTTAGCATGAGTTGTTTAAAGAAAAAATACATATATACACTAGGAATTTAAGCTACTCTGTAGCCTCATGCTATGGGCAAAAGATGGAGAGGAATAATTTCAGCAGTTCCTAGACTTCAGCAACAGCTGAAATGTTGCTGTGGTCATCTGTGGCAGACCACAGGCATTACTTCACAGCTTGTCTGCCACAAGACATAACCAATAATATCTGACAATGAGAAACTAAGGAGAAAAACATGTTGCTAACTAAAGAAATAGTTACATTTTTTTAGTGGTGGAGCTAATTTAAGAATTTGTCCTCCCATCACATTGAAATCTCTGGCTCCCTCAGTTGGGATGTGGAAAAGTAACCAAAACAGAACTCCAAAATATAAACCACATCTTGACCTCCCTTTTGGTAAACACAGCAGACGTAGCTCCTTATGTATCTTACTGTTCTTGCAACATTTTATACAAATACAACACACAAAACAGTGTTTAGGTGGGCTCAGAACCTCACCTACAAGCTCCAGATCACAAGCTGCCTCTTTATACATAATTTTCTTATACATCATTTTATTATACAAATAATAGTTAGCAAATTTGCTCAAGACAACAAAAATATCTTGAAGAGGGAACTTGAGTCTTAATTCCCTTCTGTACCCTTTCCACAGGATTGCTTTACCACACCACGATGTATCATCCCAATTAAGCAACTTCTGTTCCCATTCAATAGAGTGAATCAATGTTCTGAGAGCTGTTCCAGAAATATAGGTGTTTTTTTAATTCAATTAGCATAATAACTCAGATCTGACCTCTTACCATGATTGAGTATATTTCCACTCCAGCACCTGGAGTTAGAGAGCCCAGGCCATCTCCTTATTGTGATGGCACTGCCACATTAAAGTTAAATCTAAAATCTTGGAATTTCTAGTTTGTTTCAAATTGAACAATCCAGAGTATACTCTCATATTCATCCATGTGAAGTTTTCACCACTCTGTCAACAGGAAGACACAAAATGTATTGAAAAAATGACAAAAGTTGAAAACACCTCAAAAAAAGAAAAAGAAAAAAAGAGAACAAATATACTTCAAAAGCATTTGCAGGTAGTTGGTTAAGGAACATATCTACTAAGAGAGTCATGCATTTAAAAGGTAGAGGCCACAATGCATAGCTGGTCCCCAAGGAAGCCAGTTATCAGTCCTACAGTTAAGTGCCACGGTCCCCATCCTTGGCACTCACAGAAAAACTTAATTTCAGAACAACTGTCCAAAGAACTGTAAATACAGGTGGTTACCTCAAATCTGTGTGGTTCAATGAGGTCCACAAAGACTGTAATGTATAGTGCTTCTAGTCTGTCAGCTAATAAGATGAGAAATTCAGTGGCCATGTATCTTTTCTTTTCCAACTCGTGTTAAATAGGTGTTGTTGTTTAATCCCAGCCAGTGACTAAACACCACATAGCCCCTTGTTCACTCCCCCCATTTCTTGGAATGAGGAAGAGAATTGGAAGGGTAGAAGTGAGAAAGCTCATGTGTTGATATAAAGACAGATTAACAAGTAAAGCAAAAGCTGGGCATTCAGGTAAAGAAAAACAAGGAATTCATTCAGTACTTCTCATCAGCAGGCAGGTATTCAGCCATCTCCAGGAAAGTAGGACTCCATCAAGTGTAATGTTTACTTGGAAAGACCAACACCATCACTTTGGGTGTTTCCCCCTTCCTTCTTCTTTCCCCAGTTATATATACCAAGTATGATATCATAAGGTATGAAACATCCCTTTGGCCAGTTTGGGTCAGCTGTCTTGGCTGTGCACCCTCCCAGCTTCTTGCTGCCAGGACATGAGAAGCCGAGTTCTTGTCTAGTGTAAGCACTACTTAGCAACAACTAAGACATCAGTGCGTCATTAACACTGTTCTCATACTAAATCCTAAATGCAGCACTGTACCAGCTACTAGGAAGAAAATTAATGTCTATTCCAGCCAAAACCAGGACAACAGGACATAAGCCCTGGGCTCTAGGTACTCAGTGTCACTTAGGGAAAGGGACTTTTGTCCTGGTTTTGCAGTGGTCCAGCTCTACATCTGGTTTGGGAGGAGCCTATATTCCTTTGTGTGGGACTAGCACATTCCTTTCAGCCTTGCTTTTAGACCTAGAGTCTTTTTTCCATCATGTACATCTCCCTAAATTCATCTCTGTTGTGGATATGTTTTTACAGCTTCCACATGCTTACATTGTTGGGTTTTTTTACCTCCTGGTAAACTAATAAGTGATGGTAATAACATGTCTTGTTCTCTGCTTCATTTTTACAGGTAGTTAATGTCGAAAAAGGATCAAAAAACAAGAATGTTCTGTATATTGGGGGGTTGGACTAGATGATCCTTCGAGGTCCCTTCCAACCCTAGAATTCTGTGATTCTGTGATACCTTATGCATATCTTTCATAGCATATTGCTGGCCTCAAACTTAGGAAATACTTTTCCAACTTTTGTCTCTTTCTAGTGTATTTCTGAAGGAGAACAGAGGAAACAAACAGACAAACAAAAAAAAGATTTCATTGTATCTCTGACCTCTTTCCCTGAGCTCCTTCTCTCTCAGTTCAGCTCCAAAATTATGTCTAGAAAGTGGCAGGAACCAACTCTACACCACTGCCAAACAATAGAAGGGGGATAAGGTTGTGCTTAGTACATAGGATCAGGGGTTTCCTCAGGCAAAAAAATCAAAGCAAAGACATTTGCAGCAAGGATGACTAGGTGAAGGAAAGAAACAGTAAAGTTGAAGAGAAAACAGCAGGGACTGGAATAATATCACTGGGACAGAGAGATTAGAGTTAAAAGTAGATTAAAACCAAGAACACAGAAGGAAAATGTGGGCATATCATTAGGAGAAGAACTGGAATAGTTTTACTGAATAACTGTTAATTTGTAGTCATGCTTTAGAGGATGACAGAAATGCAAATCATAGTTGCAGTACATAAGCAGAAATGATGACAGGAGGCAGGAATATTTGTGAAAGTCAAAGGCTCAGTCACATCCAAAACAGCACCAGGTGTGTATTTGGAATGAATAGTATGTAAGGCAATCTCAGAGGATTTCAGATACCTGTGATATTTTTTTGTCCTTTGGGGCTATCAGGGGATCTTTCATTTTCCTGTCTCCTCAGCCCATAAAGTCTCTGGAGAAAAATCCAATGTCTGAATGTGAAGATAGATGCACAGGCACCTCACAAATCAATATCAACCATATTCCCAAAATAACCCTGATCAAACTGTTCACGGATGGAAATCAAACACCATTGCTTTGTATAGAGAATACGCCAAGATTTCTTTCTGAAACTTCTAGCAGTGGTGTTACAGTTTTTAAATGTATCTCATATTTGTGAGTTGGCAGCAATTACATCCCACACTTTGGGTAAGGACATATCAAATGGTATAGCTAATTCTTACCAGATATTTTGTTTGCCCACATTTGGACCTATTGCACCTCTATACAGCTGCATATGACTCAGCCTCTGTGTTCAGTTCAGAAAGCTGGAAAGTTCATAAGTGATAGATCATCTCTCTGCTAGAGGACTTTTTCAGCAAGAGTATTAGTATTCCTCTGTTACAAAGACATGATATGGAGACAATTTTCTTAGATAACAAACACACTATAACTCACATGCTGAAAGGATATCCTTATACTATTTCTGTCTTGGTAAATTCAAGAATACTCTTCTTTGTCTTGCACTGTGAGAAGTATTTTGATTGAAATTCTGGTGCTGGTAAAACAAATATGGTTCTGCCCTTGACTTCACCAGAGTGAAATTTCATTGCGTGTTTGTTACATGATAAAATGGCCATATATAGATGCAACAGTTTCTTTATCAACAATAGTATGAATTGAGATTACTTCTGTTTGTCACACATAAACTGAGGTTAACACTTACATGGGTAATTATTCCTAAAACCCTCACAAATATATCTCCTACTGACAAAAGTTTCAGGAAAAAAGATGTCAGCAAGTCAAAGTGGACCTATCCCAGAAGGTTTTTCAAAGAACTTCTTGTTATTAATTTTTAGTAAGATCATCAATATATTGATTTTTAATAGTGATACCTGCAAATTAGCATGAGGACTGGGAGCAGTCCCTTTAAGAAGGGAAGGATGGCACTGAGTCAAATACTGCAGTGTGAGTGACAGCTAGTAGTGAGGCTGGCTTGCAGCTATGGACCATAGCAGTCACAATCCATGAGAAGCTTGTTTAAAAAAAAAAAATCAGAAAAAAGGGATAGTGTGTAGATTATCAGTATAAACAAAATCCTCCTTAAATAGCTAATCACTCTGTGATTAAGAGTGTGACAAATCTGGATGCCCCACTGAGACTATTTGTTCCAAGTCATTTAGAGGAATACAGCTGAATAAGTCACTGGATGGTGGAGACTGAGAATCTGTTGCCTGATATGACAGCAGGCTGTCCTAGCAATGGCTGTATTCTTGCCCATCACAAGGTCTGATCAAGCAACTGTACGCTACAGCATTTCATTTACTATTACCTGCAAGCAGGAACAGTCTGAGCCTATTTCTACAAAGGTTAAAAAAAAGAATGTCCAGATTTGTCTACCTCGATCATCAAACCCACACTTAGTTCTCACAAAGCACACTTCTTATAAAGAGCTAAATGGAAAGGCAGTGTGAGTCTTGTTAATGAGAAGAGTTTTGTTATTTTTCAGACTACAAGAGGTAGGATGATCACAAACGACAGGAGACCACTACAGAGCAAAGATTATCATAACTGAATTGATAAAGCTTACTGAAAATGGAAGCCCTAGACAAACAGCCTCGGAAAATTTAAAACCTGGCAAGGCGCTGTTTAGAAGATCACAGGATCACAGGTGGCTTGGCAATTCTACACAAGAAAGCAAGGTAACTTTTATTAGGCTGGGATATCTAAATGAAAACAGAGCCAAGTGGGGTTTCTGAAAGCCAGAAATATACTTGTGATTCAGGAAACCAGTCCAAGGTCAGAACACTTAAACTGAGTAGAGACATGATCTCTCATTGCTTAAACCTAGAATCACAGAATCTAAGGGGTTGGAAGGGACCTCGAAAGATCATCTAGACCCCTGCCAGAGCAGGATCACCTAGAGTACATCAAAGAAAAGTTCTAAGATTGTACTATCTGCATTTAAAACCGTACTATCTGCATTTAAAACCGTACTATCTGCATTTAGACTGCATTTAATATTGTACTATTGGTAACTATATGCATTTCAAAGAAATAGCTCATGAAACCAAAATAAATGCACTAGATTTTCTAGTGTAACCATTGGATCCCCTGAAAAGGTTAGGTTTCCATCGCAGAATACAGAATCCATATTTAGGTCCAAAATATCAGGCTCAGCTTTTTCTGTTATACCATGAGAATATTAAAGTTAACTTCAAACCATTCTTTAAAGATTTTCGTGTATACAAAGAGACTTTTTTGGAAAAATTTAACTTGACCTGTGGAATATAAATGGAGCAATAATAAAAAAATAAATAAAACCAGGAAAAATGAAAATGCTCAAGGCCACTTTGAGTAAACATCATGCAATCTGTTTATAAAGAGAAAGAAACAAGATATTACTACCATGAAGCAAAATAAATTACCAAAGCAAAATAAATTAACTCCTTGGATGGACAAAAAATAAAGCATCTTGAAAACTAGGAATTGAAATTATTTGCTCTTGAAGGAATAATAAGTTCAGTGAATACTTATAATCATTATACTTATAATCATTTCCCAAACACTCTGAACCATAAATGAGAATTGCAAAGGAGTTTCCAGATTTTCTTCAATGGCAATGAATTGGAAAATTCAGCTGGAAGTTGTGATCTCTGCTACATGCGTGGTAATAAACCACAATGGTTAAAAGAACACTAGGTGCAAGGGTAGTCATTACTAATGAAATGAGAGAGTTGTAATCAAGTAGAGGGAGTCATCAAGTAAAATAACAGTGTCAAAACAGATCTGGTAAACAGAGAGAAGTGTTAATTGATGCAACAATCAGAACATCATTAGCAAACACTCTAGTTGGAAGGATCTTCAGGTATAGCACTGGACACAAAACAAAGCTACATATAAAGAAGATTTTCCAGAAGATAACCAATTCACACCAAGCAAGGCTTTATGGTTAACAACAATGCTGACAGTACTCTGTGTGCTAAAATTTGACTGAAGGGTAGATTGAAGGAGAAGTTGCCATAACAAATAAAATAAAAAACACAAGAAAAAAATACTTGATGCATTCATTTCAGTGTTAGAGTGTAACATTAAAGGACATAGATATCTTACCTGTCAGTAAAAAAGTGTATCTCAGCATAGGATACCAGACGTATTAAAGAATGTTAGCTATTAAAGATGCACTGAATGCGGTAGTAAGTTGATCTGAAATCCTTTGGAAAAGGTTGGGCTTAAATAGGAATCCATTTATCACCATGTACTTTGAGGCAACTACTAAGATATGCATTCACAGGCTGGTGAGTCGTGGGGAGATGGATTAACTTCTGTGGGCTTCAGTGTCACAGATAATGGTATTATGGTGAGTCAGTAAATTGTTAACAACCCTTTTCCACAATAAGAACAACTCTTTAGATCAGTACTTCAAATTAAATTAATCCCCTTGCAGTGAACCCAGCTGGGGCCTCCCTGCCTGGGGGGTAACTCTGCTGAAGAGGTACTGGGGGTCCTGGTGGGTAGCGAGCTGAGACTGAGCCAGCTGCGAGCCACGGCAGCTGAGAGTATCCTTTGCTGTACTAGTGGGAGCACAGACAGCTGACTGAGGGAAAGGACTATCCCTCTCAACTTAGCAATTGCTGCCTCCAACATTGGAGTTTTTCAAGACCTGACTGGATAAAGCCCTAAAACAACGTCACCTGATCTCATAGCTGGCCATGCTTTAAGCCAGAAGTTGAACTAGAAACCTCACAAGGTTCCTTTCACCCTTAGTTATCCTATGATGCTACAATCTTAACAAAAGGAAAAGATGTAATAAGTTCAATAAAATGATGGACAAAAGAAGAGAGAGTATGTGGATGCAAAAGGGTCATTGTGCTTTTTCCATATTATTTGTTTTGTAAGAGAAAAATTATACATAGTAAATGTGCATAGGCAACAGAAAACTAACCCCAAAGTCCTCCAGCTTTAGAGAGATTTTAAAGGGTTTTAAATAACTTCGGCAAAATCTTAGCATTCGTATTTTCTAATTTAAGTGAAACTGATCAGAAGTTCATAATCATCACTCAGTTTGTGGCCTAAGACTCACAAGGAAAAAGTCACATTCGCATTGAACTCTTCAATGATCTGCATAATTTTAGCACTGCTGAAAAAAATTACATAGAAGACCTCAGTAGAGAAGTATCACTACCATGGTATTCACCTGGTTATACCTACAATTTCAGATATCATACTGAAAAATGATAGGAAAGTTATAAAAAAATGTGAATTTACAGACAAGCTGTATGTCTTACTGTGGAAAGAGAGTCATCTGGGGCTGGTGTAATAAACCAAAAGACTTAGCTGTTCTTCAGACTTAAAAACAAAATGCCTCTTTCTGTGAGGGAATCTAAGTATATAAATAAATAAATAAATGTTTGAGTCCTGTGAGAACCACAATTCTATACTGCCTTTCCAAGAAGACAACATGACTGCTTGTTTTTTCAGTCCCAGATACTGTATCAACTGTAGTGATCCTAACCAAAGACTGTTGTACAACAAGAAGTTATTGATCCACACAGCAGCTGACCTGAGTAGGTGCAGTTGTGTGCTTTACTGCTTATGTTATTTGGCCTTTAGGACAGTGCTGTACTGCACAAATCCCTTGATGTAGGATCAACAGTGATGATGCCACCAGCATGTCCTTGTCTTTATCTTGAAGTGAAGCAGCATGTTTTTATATAAACATCCTTTTGCTCAACAGCAGAAATGATTGAATAGAGTTGTTTACTTGTAGGAAAACCCAATAAAG
This sequence comes from Aegotheles bennettii, assembly GCA_013398125.1. NCBI lineage: Eukaryota > Metazoa > Chordata > Aves > Caprimulgiformes > Aegothelidae > Aegotheles > Aegotheles bennettii. The sequence goes on along the minus strand of VZRW01008052.1, from coordinate 34,979 downwards.
TCTGTAATGCTGGTGAACCTCACCATGGACAGGACATGTGCCCTGTGCTGTGCCTTGACCAGAGGTGTGCCAGATGCTGCATCATCACAGCACTCCCAGAATCAGAACAGGAGTAAGATTTTGTAATTTAGTACATCTTTTCTGGGATGTTAACAAAACAGTTTTGTTTCTTGGAAGTTTGTGTTTCTTCCTTGTTGGAATTCAAAAATAACCAGCACCTCCTGGTACAAAACACCTTACAAAAGAAGAAGTTATCAGGTAGCTATTTCTCAGCTAATCATGAGCAAGAGAAGAACAAAGAGCTCTAAAACAGTTTATTTAGAATTTCTTTAGTCCCCTAATTATGGCCTGCCCAGACTCCAGACACCTTATGTGCCTGTTCTTGAGTAGTCAACCTGAGGTCAGTCCAGTACCAGTACAGGGAAAGCTTTTTAGTCACTCTACAGATCAAAACCTTCAATACTTGTGAAAAAGAGAAAAGGGAAAAAAAGATGCTCTAGTTTGGATGTAGTCTAATAGTCTTTGCAGTTTGGAGTTTGTAATGACACTAACCTAATCCATCCAATATCAGCAGCCCATCTAGCTGGTTCCAGGTGGGTCTGTGGGGGCACAGATTTCAGCTTCACTGCAACATACAGTCCTGGCTGGCTGTGGTGAAAATCTTCAGCTGGCACAGGGCTGCGTAACACACAGGATGCATATGGAAAGCTGTCCTGAGCTCTCCACAAACTCTCAAATCCCCAAAACAGCCCAGGGAGCTAAAATGCATTGACGTTAGAGATTACATGACTGACAGAGTTATAGTGCCAAATAACAGGAATGACATATTGAACCAGAAGGAAAAAATACGGGGAAAAAAAGGGAATCCTGCAAAGTCAGATAATTTCTATAAGGGTGACCAATTTTGTACAGCTCTGATGGTGTTCTGAGATGCAGGATGTAGGATCTCCAGGGCCCACTTGAGCTGCTAAAATAATGTAGGAAACTGAAGAGTTGCAAAAGGAAATGTTACACTTGGGAACAGAGCAGCAATAAACCTAGCCAGACACAAAGTTTTTGGCTTATGATGTGAGAGAACATACAACATTATATCACAAGAGCTTATGAATGTGTGAAGCAGGAAGCCCAGATATACTTAGCAGACATAAATATTATTTCCCCAACACCAGCTTTCTTTCTAGCTGCTTTGTTTCCTGGTTTGCTTATGCCCTGAAGCACAATAGCTGTTCCCCTTATAAGTGATTTTATCTGTGATGACTCTATATAAACATGTTTTTAATACTGTTATGCTGTTACATATCATGTGGCAATTCCTTACACAGGTTATTTACACAGTTTGTAAACAAATACTTTCTTGTGTTCCTATCCATGCTATTACACCTTTTAGGATGCTGAGGTAAGTAAAACCAGAATACCTTATTAACCATTATTTTCTATATTTCTTCTAGTCTTTCAGTCTCCTCTAACAGAAGGTTTTCCATGACTCCATGACTTATTTTTATCATGTATATCCCCTTACAACTCCACTGTAATATTCATTGATTTGTTTGAAGTGACTTGGTCAGACTTCCTTGTTAAGGCATGGCATTGTTTAAGTCATTGTTGTCACAGTTTTTCACCTGGATCAGTTTTGCATGTCAGTATACAAATCTTTTTTTTTTCCCCCAGGTAGTTACTTCAGTCTCCAAGAGGTTGCACAAGGAATGGAATCTGTTTTTAACAAGGTTAATTTCCTCAGAAGCAGAGTTTCTTTGACAATTTGCACCCTGGCTTGTAATGTTGTGGATTAATCTTAATTTTTTGGTTATATAGTTTTCCCCCTTCCTTCTTTCTTGCGAAAAGGAACTTTATGGGTGTATATTAGAAGGCTTTTTAAGGCACCTAAGTGTGTAGATCATGTTCTAGTATATTTTGTTTCTAGAAGTTAACCAGTTTCTCATCTTAGAGTTTCATTATCTCTTATCCTGTGTCTATTTAGTTCCATAATTGCCTTTTTAGTGGATTGTTTGAAATACTTTCTGAAGTCCAAATCAATTAGTTATCTATCCTTTACTGACTGTTTATTTGAAATATTACAAGTATTATTGTTTATTGTAAACCCGTGTGATTTTAACAAGGTGATTTATAATTCTCACTCCAATTATATTTTCAGGCTTCCTGTTCACATCCACTGTGTTCATTTTTGGTGGTACATTAAAGGTTGTCACTGATCTAAACCTTTAAATTTCTCACTGAATTTATAACTAAGCAGCTCGACTATTTAACTGTTAAATTCTTTCAAAATTATCAGAAGAAAGCTAGCATGTTATGCCATGGATGCTCTATGCTGTAACATTAAATAGTCATTTGAAATCATAGGATGGTTTGGGTTGGAAGGGACATTTAAAGATCATCTAGTCCAATCACTCTCCAATATGCAGGGACATCTTCAACAAGATCAAGTTGCTCAGAGCCCTATCCAACCTGACCTTCAATGTTTCTAGGGATAGGACATCTACCACCTCTATGGGCATTGTAAAGAATTTCTTCCTAATATCCAATTTAACTCTACCTTCTTTCGGTTTGAATGCATTACCCCTGTCCTGTCACTACAGGTCCTACTAAAAGGTTTGTCCCTATCTTTCTTATAAGCTCCCTTTAAGTATTGAAAGGCCACAATAAGGTCTCTCCGGAACCTTCTCTTCTCCAGGCTGAACAACCCCAACACTCTCAACCTTTCCTCATAAGAGAGCTGTTCCATCCCTCTGATCATTTTTATGGTGCTTTATGGACCTGCTCCAATAGATCTGTGTCTTTCCTGTGCTGAGAACTCCAGAGCTGGACACAGTACTCAAGGTGTGGTCTTACCAAAGTGGAGGAGATGGGGCAGAACCACCTCCCTTGACCTGCTGGAGATGCTTCTTTTGATGCAGTCCAGATTATGGTTGTCTTTCTGGGCTGCAAGTGTACATTGCCGGCTCATGTTGATCTTTTCATCCAGCAACACCCCCAAGTCCTTCTCCTCAGGGCTGCTTTTAAGCCATTCATCCCCCAGCCTGCATTGATACTGGGGATTACCCTGACTCAGGTACAGGACCTTGCACTTGGTCTTGTTGAACCTTGTGAGGTTCACATGAGCCCACTTCTCAAGCTTGTCACAGTCCCTCTGGATGACATCCTGTCCCTCAGGCATGTCAACCACACCACTCAGCTCTGTGTTGCCTGCAAACTTGCTGAGGGTGCACTCAATCCCACTGTCTATGTCATTGATGAATATATTATGCAGTACTGGTCCTAGTACTGAGACCCCTGAGGGGCACCACTTGTCATTGATCTCTATCCAGTCATTAAACCAGTGTCCACTACTCTCTGGGTGCAACCATCTGGTTTAGTTCCTTAACTGTCTCTTTGGGTGCTTCTGTGTTCAGTAGGGCCTTAACTTTATGTGAAAAGATTAGCCTCCACCCTGGGTATCGCTTTCAACAAAGGGAATCATTATATAAAAGAATTTGTTTCTTTCATGCCATTTTCTTCTTTCTTCCATTTTGTTCATATTCAAATCTCTTCTCCAATGTTTTTGTGTGATTCACAGATTCATTATACATTTTTATTTCTAATACTGCTCTCAAAGTATTATGGATGGCCCTTACCTGATGTTGACAATGCTGCTGTCACTGGGCTAGAGTGAATCATCTCCTGGGCAGACTGCAAACAAAACTTCCTGAAATACCAGGTACTTCATTTAACTTTAAAAAAGCTATTAACCTATTTGTAAGGAAAAGAGCTCTTCTGACTGGATGGAGGATGCCCAAGCCTGGGCATCTAATATTCTATATTTTAAAAACTGTGATTCATGTAAACATATGGAGTGCTCATCAGACCTCATGCAAGCACACAGGAAGAATGTGCATGTTTCCCTACAGAGGCTTCATCAAGATGACACATAAAAATAGTTGGACAATTTCGGGTTGCTAGAATGGACAAATACCTTGGGATACCAAGACAAAGATGTTTCTGATGGATTTCTAACTTAATTGTTTAACTTGCTCCTTTAGGTCAAACAAAGTTAGAATTACTTTAGAGATTTCACTTCTGCTATTCTATCATATTTGCTTGTATGACTTCTAATACTGTCTTACAATTTCTCAGTGGAACTGTGAGAGCTTTAAAACTGAATATTCAAACATTTAATCTTTCCAAAGCGTGCAGGTTTTTGCCAGAAAGCACTGATTTTTCCATGTTTTTGAAGGCCTGAAGGCGGTCTTACCTTGTATAAAAGGACATATCTTTAAACTGCAGCAATGGTTGTCTTCCCAAAATACTCACAGAGGTCTCAGCAGATCAGATATCTATCCTGGACATCACTGTGCCCCAGTCATCGCCAGTCAGAGCCATGTTTAGGTGTGAGAAAGAACTGCTTGATATGGGGTAAAGCAGAGTCTGAAACCTCAAGCAAGCCTGTACCAGCAGGTGTAATCGCTGACTGCATACTTCATCAGTTCCTGATATCAGAAACCAAAGAGGATAGCGAATTTTTACAGAAATTGAAAACTTCAGTATTATCAGCTGGACAGAAATTTCCATTTTAAGTTAAAATGGAAATGGCTTGAAACCAATACAGAAGATAAAAATTGTTAAGATACTGGAAAGCGACAAAATAGATTCTAATTTATTCAGATTACAGAGCTTTCGAAGTACAGAAATGTTGCTTAATTCCAAGGAAACAGATGAACTGCTAGCTAAAAATGGCAAAAAGCTGCCTTGACTTTCACATCGGAAGGACAGCTATTTTCTGCAGTTTTTGCAATGAGCTAAAATGAGCAATTTACTTTGTATTTATTTGTCTTCAGACATGTTTCTATTTATGGCCACATCGTATGCTCAATGGAGTCTTAAAATAGCGAGGCCGGGTTCACTGGATGACTCAGTTCATCGGCATGTAGAAGAGGGCAAATGAAGCCACTCTTACTGAAACCAGGGCAAGATGGCAGAAAAGGAGCTTCGTTACTCCCCAATGGCTGTCTGCAGGCTTCTGTGGAAGCAGCTGGTCCTGTCCCCACATGACATTTCTGAAATAGCCACAGTTGACATTTGACATCCCTGTTGGTCTTATCAACTGAAAGGCTAAAGACTAAACAAAGGGTGGTGAAAAATATTGTCTCTCAAATTCTGGGAACACTGGGGTCAACTTGAAGAACGATGATGGTTAAGAGTGAAATGCTTCCATTGCAGCCACCGGCAGCACACACACCATGTGGACTAATTACAGTTTTCTCTATTCGGTGTTACTGTATGGTGTGCAGGTGCCCAGGCACTGGCAGCAGGGACTGAAGGAGGGTCTCTGTGAGGAGTGGCTGGGGCTGCCCCATCCCAGACACAGCCAGTTCCAGGCAGCTCCAGCTGGGCCTGGCAGCCAAGGTGGTGGTGGTGGTGCCTCAGGGAAATGCATGTAAAAAAGGAGAGAAAACACCACAGAGAGTTGTAGGGACTAAAAAGGGAGAGAAACAGCTCTATAAGCCCCAAGGTGGGACAAGAAGCAGAGGAAAGAGGTGCTGCAGGCACCAGAGCAGAGATTCCCCTGCAGCCCATGGAACAGACCGTGGTAGAGCAGGTATTTCCCAGCATCTATGGAGGACCATGGTGGAGCAGACATCTACATCAGAGCCCATGGAAGACCAAACACTGTGACAGGTCAAGGAGTGAAGCAGTGAAGTTAAGCCTAGGAAGAAGAGGTGGATGGAGAGAAGGTATTTCACTGGAACAGGCTGCCCAGGGAGGTTGTGGAGTCTCCTTCACTGGAGACATTCAAAACCCGCCTGGATGCGTTCCTGTGTGATGTACTCTAGATTACCCTGCTCTGGCAGGGGGGGTGGACTAGATGATCTTTCGAGGTCCCTTCCAACCCCTTAGATTCTGTGATTCTGTGA
>VZRW01008052.1:0-29049 GCA_013398125.1 Aegotheles bennettii | reverse complement strand
GAATGTATTTTATCTTTTGTCTTTTTTCTCTCACTGCCTAAATCTATTATAATTCCCAAGAAATTACACTAACTCTTCCTCAAGTTGAGTCTATTTTGCTCAGGATTGTTGAAGGTAAGTTATCTCCTAATTTTTATCTCAACCCATGAGCTTTTCCATGTTATTTTCCCACTCATCCTGTTGAGGAGAGGGAGTGAGAGAGCAGCTGGGTAGCAGCCTGGCAGGCAGCCAAGTTCAACCCACCACTGACAGCTCTCATGAACACTAAATTAACTAATTTCAATTTGAAAGAAGTAACATACTTTAAAAAAAATAATAAAGTGTTTCTCAGTTCTGAAAATAAAAGGCAATATTTTTACCTGCTCTAGAAAACTTTCATCCTAGTAGTGCATAAGTGCTTGATAATGGAAAGCAAAAGGCTGTTAGAGGGTTTTTCTAGTCTAGCAACTTTTCATGCTATGTAAGTGCAATTGTATGCCGGTATGTGCCATCTTTTTTAAGGAACTATGTTCAAGAACTGCCTGACTTGTTTGAGGCCAACCATTTTCTGATGAACAGGATAACTCAGTTCTAACACCAACAAGACTTTAATTAGAATTTACATAACTGCCTTATCCTCTTGTAAGGAGGTCTGTCAGGACTTTGTAAAATCCAACAGACTTTTTATGCTTCTAAGTACATATTAGGAATCCACTTTAATTAGAAGGTGAGTTGTTTTAGACACTAGATACTCAAGAAGATGCTTACTGATAAGTGTGGAGAGTGAAAATTCTCTAAGTACTTTCCTCTTCCACCTGTTTCTCCATCAATTCTCAGAGCCAGATCCAGCTGGCCTGGCCAGGTGGTTTCATTTTAGAGAATATGGCATCAGGTAAATTTGTGGAAGTAGCTTCTAGTGAATAGTGACCTATGGTTCATCTGTGAATTAACACTCCAAAGCCTGTACAGTGAAGGTATGCATCTATACAAATAAATTAAATTAATTATCATCAATCAAATACCAGTTTCTAAATAAGTCTTTCCAGATAGAATCTATTTTTTTCCTTATATTTCTATGAAATTCTTCCTCCGAACCTAAACAAGACTGAGTTTACTTATGAGCTAATATTGTATCTGTTGCCAAGAGTGTATGAGATCCCATAGAAAATGGAAGAAATTACTACAGTTTTATTAAAAACAAGCAAACAAACAAACCTTTACATTGCAATGGGAAGATATTGTATCTTTCACAGCGTTGTTTTTCTGCACTCTGCTGTCCCCAAGGAAAGTACGTATTGAAGCGGACGTCATTGGTACAGATGCTCAGCAGCTACTTCCGGATATAGTTAAGAATAGACTGTTCTGCAATATTTTTCAAAATTAATTACCAGGTGTATTTTTGATATAAGAAAATATTTTCTTACAATTCTATTTTCCTTCAGAAAACTGTCCAAATTGTTTTTTCTTTATCCCATGTTTATGAAGTTTTTTATAAGTTCTGTGTTTTTTATATCATTCTTTTGCAATTAATGCTGTGGATTTGTATTTGCTGTGTTGTTTATTACCCTGCTTCAAAAAAATGAGTTTAACCACTGACAGCAATAGCTCCATCTGAATATAAATATTTATTCTGAAAATACATGGTGAATATCTGCTATCATACCATGTGCTATAGTTAATTTATTTAGTTAATCATGTCTTTTTTTCTCATCACTGCACAAGATTTTTCTATTCCAAATTTCCGTCTTTGTTAGTATTGTTATTTCCTTCTCTCTCTCATTTTTTAAATTCATTGGAGAAGTTTTTATTTTAAATTTACTACCTTTATAACTAATATTAAATTAGTGATTAATCTCAATTTTTAGTATATTTTAAAATAATCCAATACTCAGCTAGACAAATATATGAAGAATTTTTTACTCAGAAAAACTCTTCTGCTGGAAGCATAATAAGAAAAAAATAGCTCCCTTACTGCCAGTTTAATGGTGAGGGATCAAGAGTAGGCCATTTTATTGACAGAGAGGGAAATACTGATTATGGCTATACTGCTATGACCAGCTGAATTCTGTGCTATTCGAGGGAAGATATTGATGGGTAAATTGTAATTATAGAATTGATATTTGGTGATCAGTTTACTAGTACATAATTATATGAAAAATCTGTAATTTTCTGACCCTTCTACCTCCGTAACTTATGGTTGCAATAGGTCAATTAATAAATATGAACCTCAAGGGAGGAATATCCGTTTCCTTTCAGGTCTGCAAAAAACTTTTTCCAATATTATATACCAAAATCTGGCTGGCTGAGTACAGAATAGGCATTAGCCAAGTTCCTGCTATAAATCTAAAGTTGGCCATCTCATTATACACAAATATGAAACAAAAGAAAAAAGCATGAACCATTTGAACCATCTGAAAGCGATGCTACATTTGTCATAATTCAGTCAACTGTTGAAAAAAAATAATGCTTTAACTTTTAAAAGGATCAACAATTAAAATTAAAACAAATAGGAGTCTCACTAGAAAACAGAAGTGAGTCAGGAAAGAATGGTAAAATAGACAACCAGATTTGTTACTGGGATTTAGTAGTTTTCAAGAATTATGTTTATTTTGGATGCAGCAACAAATGTAAATGTAGGTAAATATGAGATTAGATATGCCTTGAAAAGATATAGTCAAGTATTATTAGATTAATTGACATGAAGTCTGGAATTAATTAGAAAATGGGTAATATAATATCAAATTAGGTGCTGAAGTAAGTGTATTAGTGAGCAGACTGTATGCTTCTGTGTGTAAGTTTTATAAACTGCTAAGATCAGATACTCATTTACACAAAGAAACTTTATGAGAAATGAGAAACAGATTATCATGGTAACATAGCCATAACCACTAAAATTTACATAGAGCTGCTTTAGTTCTGGTCTTCCTGTGATTTGTGTCGTAGTGGCAAATTCTGTTACATCACTTCTTGACTAGACTTATTCACAGTTACTTCTTTCATGTTATGATTGGTCTATTATTTCATGCACCTTTTTTAGACATATCTAACACTGCTTTTGTGGTTTTTGTTTTGGGGAGAGCAAGGTAGCACTTTTTCCTAAATGATTATACTGATATTTTAGCAAGGTTGTTTAGTTCTGTCTCTGTGTTTGTATCTTCATAACTTCTATAACTTCTTCTTAGTCATATCTATATGAAGTTAACCTATGCTATATTTAGTATTTCATCTGTATGCAGACAAATATTTCCTTGAATAAATTGACCAGACATTCTGAATATGACATCAGATTAAAAGTATTGCAATCAGTGTTTTTGCTGAGGACTGGTTGAAGTTATGTTGTTAGAAATTACTGGTACGTAAAAGAAATATGCAGTCATTTTCCACTGGATTTGTTTCCATAGCAATGAGAAGGTTTTGATGTTAGCAACTCTGTGGGTATTTCAGATTTGGTTTTTGATCCAATTCCCAAAAACACCTTTTGAAATTAAGTTTTTGTATTCTGCTGGGAGTATTCTAACTATGTATAGCAGTGCAGTCTATGACCATATTTCTTTGAAGAATATGATATGGGAGTCAGACTTATTTTAATTAACTTACACACTTAAAATTAATAGTCTAAGTAAGTCTCAACTAGTCATTCTAAACTCCATTTATATTCAATGGAAAAAATCTGCCACTTTCAGGAGAAGTTCATCTTACCCTACAATAAACATGAAAAATTGCATAGGATGACTGTTACCAAGCATGTAGGGCAAGTTTTCAGTGCTATGTTACTCTGGGATGTATGTGTTTTATCTTATCTGATACCTGGACATATGCAGAATTCTGTTGCTTGAAATAACTGATGTATTAGACTTGAGATACACATATGATTTGGTGTGGCTTGAACATTGTTTTGATGTGTGATCACTCTTGTTTAACCTAAGATATCTCAAGAGAAGTTCACCTGTGCATACATAATTTCCATCAAACATTGAGGAGAAAAATATCCTAGGAACTTAACTGACTCACATCGTTATTTCTCTTTCATTGGAAGTCTGACCTTGACAGCACCTCAGATCTCTTCACCCTCTACACAAGACAATCAAAATATTTCTGAGACCTAACTGCAGGTTTCAGTGCAAAACAGTGAATAATGATTTGGGAGTCATGAGAAGATGCTAAGTTACCATTTGATGATCTAAGCATATAGATGTTCAGGTACTGGTCTGAGCCCCATTGGGCATATAGCACCAAGCCACAGTCTGAGTTATTCCCAAATTCAGTCCAGTGCCTTATTCAATATTATTTCACACTCTCTATTCATCAGCTGGACCTGTTCAAAAGCCCATGTGTATGAACAAATCATAATGAGAGGAGTTTGAGACTGGGAAAATTGTGAGCTTTGAGTATAACAGCTTAGTGGAACTTATGGTTAGATGAAAACCAGCAGGTGTTGTTACTTTGAATGAGTTTATTTAGAGTCACTAAAGCTGAGGTTTTTCTTTGATTTTCCTGCTTAGGAGCACAGGCAAGAGTGACCTGAGCATTCACTGGGTGCTTTTCCAGAGTTTCTTTCAGTCCAAATCATAAGTGAGAAGGCTTGTATTCCCTGGGCTGGAATTCCCGCTGGGTTTTCTGGGTACTCTGTACAAACGCTAACCTTTCACATCCAAGGATAACATTTCTGCAATATTTTCCCACAGAATTCAATGAGTAAATAAGTTCCATCTTTCTGATTTGTTATGCTAAAACCCTTTGAGTTGTAAGCCATTAAAAGCTTTCCTAGCAACTCAGTCATGGTAGGCATTAAACTTATTTTCTTTAAGGACTCCCACAATCTGATACTCACACTGTGATATTGTGTTAGACTCTTTCCATATGCTGCAGCTTTTTTTTTTGTTTGGTTTGGTTTTTTGTTTTCTGTTTTTTTTTTTTTAGAGATGTGAGAGGTCCTCAAGCTTTTTCAAAATACAGTTGATGCAAAAACAGACAAGCATCACTCTCCAAGGTGGAGAAAGCTGCTGGAAAAGTCAAACCTTACTCATTAATGCTATCAAGTGGTTTGAAACCTCTGGTCACAGCACGAACTCTAAACTAGAGTTGTTTCTGTAACTGTTTCTGGTTATCTCCATATGTGGGCAATGTTTTTTGTGCAATGTGAATACCACTGCATGGAGTTAACCAGGAGTTGTCAATTGGAAACCTCTCCATATATAGATAATTATCCAAATACATCATTTTGATGTTTCAAACTAATGGCTCTCTTAAAATCATACTATAACTTCTTGGATCTTTCCCACATAAGCACATTTGGCTTATATGCTTTTTGTACATGATTTCCAAGAAGCTTCTGAGAAGTCTATGTTCTTTCCTTCCATAGTGACTCTGGTACTTAGAATATAATGTTTAATTGGCTTCATTTCTCACACAGTTTTGCAGAGGTGTACTGTAAAAGCATGTATCTCATTATCCAAACAATTCGCTCGTGTCTGAATAAAGGTAAACTTACTCTAATATATGGGCTTCAGAAAATACTGAACCTGTTTAGATATGATTTTAGAAATTGGAGGCTTCCAAGGAAAGCTATGAGAATAACAAATGAATTGAAAAATGTGTATTTTAGCAAAAAAAATTAAGATTTTGTCTTGGTTAGCTTACTAAAGGCAATGATAAAGGATAATGTGAACTCAGACATTTAGAAATGACTATACGAGGAGCAGAGATGTGATGGTGACGGCATTCCAGTATAACATGAAGAAATGGTACAAGGACTAGAGGTTACTCCCAGAGTTACATAAATTCAAATTACAACTAAAGATTCTGACTTTTCAACAATGTGCATAACAACCCATTAAAGCACCTTACCACATATGTTAGAAATGTGTTCTATCAAGAGTGGATCTTTTTCTAAAAAATAAGTACAAAATCAGCACCTGCCAGCAAATAGTAAAGGAATGATAAAGGGCCAATGCTCACATTAAGAACTGTGATTATTTTCCCATCTTATCCAGCCTGACCATAAAATTTGTTTTGGTGAAAGAAGGCCAAAGTCTATGAACAAAGTGGAAGGAACCTAAACCTCTCTGTGGGTTTAAAAAGTGTGCTCTTTTGGGAAGAAGAGCAAAAGGGAAAAATTAGGTTTGAACTCTGAACTATGAAAGATTACTCAAGGCCTTGACAAAATGGTAGTTATTTGCAGCTATGATAGTTATGTGGGCAACTTGTTTACTTTTGTTTACTCTCTATTATTTGTCCTTATTGCTTTTGTTGTAAGAAAGATATTTGGCAATTGTATGACAGGTCACAACCTCCTGAAAGGCACATAACGTGCATCTGAACTGTTGGACAAATGAGGTAACACAAGTTTAACTTACAAGGTACTGTAAGTCATTTTCTGGTCTAGTGAAGGAATTCCAAGCAGTCACGACAGTATCGTTTCAAGTGAACATTAAGCTTAATGATTATCTGGGTAACTGTGACCAAGATGGGGCACCCCTCTGGTTAATCATTCATGGCACAAGTCCATCTTTTTTTCTTTAAGGAAATGGCTCAGCACAAGCTTTTATTTTGCCTTGTTGTGTGTGTGTTTTCAGAGTACCTTCTCTTTCATTCCTTTCTCCAGGACTTCAGGCATGATAACCTATACTGGAAAAAAAAAAACCCAGACTTATGGTTTGGATAAGAATTATCCCAGTTTCTTTTCTCCAGTAATACTTAAACTTATTTTTTCTTGATATATAGACTGAGAAATGTTCTGGATTTTTTTCTTTTCTGAAAGTTTTTCAAATTGAAAGAATAACTTTGTTATTTCTACCTCTTTTGTTTTTGGGGGTGGGTTTTTTCTTTGTTTTTAAAATTTTGGCCTCACCCCTCATAACACAGCAAGTTTTCAACAACTTTCCCAGAATACGTGAAGTGACTCTCATTCCTACCAAGCTCTGGTCCCTGTTGTGATTATTAAAATATGATTGATTGAAAATCTAGAATTATTTGTTTTAAACAAACAAAACACTTTGTTTTGGGGCCAAGACAATGTCCAACTAAAGTCTACACAGAAGGCAGCATATGCCATGTATTTATATATGCTTTGTTTGTTTGGAAGATTTTGTACTTCACAGCTGTTACTAACCAGTTTGTCATAGTACTGTACTTTGCCTGAACCTCGGTACTGGAATGAATGGATAGAAAAATGAATGTTTGGCTCATATGCACCCCAATTGATAGATTGCAGTTCCAAATCTGCCTTCTCTATCTGTAGATAAGGGAGGCAACAAAGAATCCACTTGAGTGCCAATTCATTGCATTTTGGTGTTTCAGTTTTACTCCAAAATTCTTCTTTTTTTCAGTTTGGAAGTTAAGATAAGCAGGAAATGAAACAAATAACTGCCAGGACATCCACTTGTTCATACCATGGACTGAAACAGCAAGAACAACATAAGGGAATTTCATCAACTCATCTGTTTAATTGCACAACTGGGATCCATTTGGCAACCAGTCTTAATTACTGCCCTCACTATCCCAGTAACACCAAGGAACACCTCAGTTCATAGTCCAATTCCTATAACACATGTTCAGAAGGACATCCTGTGTTAGGTTTTTCTTTCACCTGGCTATGTATCCTATCATATTTCTAAAAAGTCCCATAGTGTGAAAGTCCTACCCAACATAGCTCACACAGTGTGATAATAAAGAGTCTGCTAATATCTTGTGCAAATGATTTCCAGGTTTGTGTTCCATTTCCCAATGCACAGGATTTTATTCTTTCTAATCCATTGAGAAAATGACAGGAAAAAATAGATGTACTTTCTGCACTGCCCAAATGTCACAGACAGGTAACTCATTTTTCCTCCCCAAACAAACAAACAAAATCAAACAAAAAAACCCAAACAAACAAACCCCGAGTCCCAAGACATTTTAGTAGAGCAGAACTGGGTCTATCTAAGCAGAAGTAGAAGGAAGAGGAAGGCTAGTGAAAATGTACTGAGGGAGTCTGAAAGTGGAGTGGTCTGGTTGGGCATCTGTTGTGGCAAAATAAAAGGAAGGTTCAAAAAGAAAAAAAAAAGAGTTAGGTTACTGGAAAGAAGACAAGGAAGGGAAGTTTCCACAGACAAATAACTCTGAGCAAAAAATTTATCAAAGTATCAAGCCCTGTAAAGAATGGTAGAAGGCAAGAAGAAAAGGGCCAATAAGTATGAAGGGCAAAAAGAAAAGGTTAAGGAGAAATGTGGAGGAAAACAAAGCAGCACATCTCAGGACTCCATGTTATATGTGTTCTGTCACTCTGAGTAACTGAGAGACAAATGTAAATTTGAATGACTGAATAGAATAAGTAAAACTAAACCCAACATACAAGTGTGCTTAAAACCTGAATCACCCCTGATAAATTCAGGAAGTACTACAAATGTGTCAATTGTTCTTCTCTAGATTGCTTATTGTCTGCAGACCAAGGAAGTTTAGACAGACAAATAAGGCACCTTACACCTCTAAGCTACACCTGATCAAATGGCTCATTCTTAATAATATTTGTTCAAAGGTTAGCTTTCCTGTAGCAGATGAACCTGTGATGAGCCAGTCAGGTGCTCTTTATTTCCAAGTACTCTTAAAATGTTTTCAGCAAACACTTCTCAGCTTTCTGTTTGCCATTGGGCATTTGTGCTGTGTGAACAATCAACAAAATAACTTTGAAAATTGACAAATATGAATATGTTATTTGTAGGTGTGACGTAGCCCACCTAATTTAGGCACTTTATTTATACCTATTTATACTGAGGGAGCTAGTCCTGTGATCCCCCTACAGTCACAGGCAGAGGGCTTTAGGGGTCTCCAGAGGACAGTCCTGTGCACTTCAGTTCAATCACTACGTGCCAATTGATAAAGATTTGAAATAGTGTATGGTATTTTCATGAGGTCTTGGTAGCTTTATGTGCCTAAATCCCATTCAGTGGGCATTGTTATTCAAATAAAAAGACACATATAAAAAACTAAACAGATTAGATACCCAGCAGCTTCCACTCTGTTCTTTGTGAGACTTACTAATTGTAGATTATATGGTTTCTGATGGCTAAATTTTTAAGTTAATCTCCAAGTTACTATTTTATAAAATGGATCTTTTTGAGATACGCTTACAAATGAAGTGTAATTCTTGGCAATTCTTACAAAACAATGGATTTTCTAATTTAAAGTAAAGGTCTTTTAAAGCTTGTTGAGGCAAAAATATGTAAAACCTGCATAGGTACAATTATTTTGGGGGAATACTGGTTGATATTACAATAACTGAGAATTTCTTAATTATTATAACTTTGTCTATAAATCATATCTGGGGAGCATTTCTCCTTCATTACACAATCATAGAAATATAGAATCAAAGATGGCTCAAAGCCCCCAACCTGCCTTTGAACATTTCCCATCTTAAGTTAAAATGCTTGCAAAAATATGAAGTGGAAGAAGAGAAAGCTGAAAAAAAATTAAAAACTTTATAAAACACAGACAAGTTTTCCCTATCTTCTGTTACTCAAAGAAAGAAAAGGATACAAAACCCCAAGAAAAAGCTTAAAATCCCCTAGCCTGTGCGTAACAGCTCCCCATTATTAACACAGTTAAATTGCTTCAGCCTAACATGAAGATAAACTTTTTTACAGTTCTCAACAGCACTATCAAAACACATGCGATAAGGCTTCTCTTTTGCAACATATTTTGACTGTTGCATTGATTATATAGCTATTTTAGAATTGCTGGACCAATTAAAAAAAAACAAATCAGAATCTGTGTTTGCATAGACCAGATTCCATTGTCACATGCACAGGGTAAACAATAGACAACTACTGAGCCATTAGGTTTGATGTGTACATCTTAAAACTATCTGATTAGATTAAACAGCCATGCTACTGATAGGTGCTAGCTTATGAAAGAGCATGTTGTCTGCTTTAGAAACATTACTAAAGTAGTGAAAGCCCAGTGAGAATGATTAGTGTGGACAATCTCTAAGCTTTTGTGTTGGGCTGACCCCAGCTACCAGCCAAAAATCCACCCAGCTCCTTGCTCACTCTCCTCTTCTGTGGAATGGGTGAAAACAGAAGAAAAGCAAGAAGACTCATGGATTGATAGTGACATTTTAATAAGGATAGCAAAAGGCGTGCACGCAAACAAAACAGAAGAGAGGAATTCATTCACAGCTTCCTTTTGGCAGGTGTCCAGCCCCATCCTGGAAATCAGGGTCTCAGCACCTGTAACATTTACTTGGGAACACAAATGCCATAACCACAAGCAACACCCTTCACCCTCCTTTCCCTGAGTTTTTTATTGCTGAGCATGATGTAATATGGTTTAGAATACCCCTTTGGTCAGCTGGGCTCAGCTGTCTCAGCAGTCTGGGATGGCAGCAGTGGATAAAGCTCAGGGAAAGGTTTGAGCTCTCCTAAATATTAGCAATTCAAAGCCTGACATGCAAATCATCTCTTCATTACTCAGATTAGGTTTCTGACCTAAATTATGAGATATTTCTTTAACAAAGTGGATCTATCCCCTGGCTGTGGGGATGTGGGATGTGGGGATATTGAAAGCAGCAAATTTATCCCTGTCCTTCATACTCTTGCATACTCTCTATGCTCTACAGCTACTCAGATTTTCATTTTTTTTCCTTGTATTTATTAAATCATCTCTCCTTTTTTTTTTTCCTCATCACTATGAGAGATTATTTAGAGTCAAAACTATAAATAACAGTTTTATAGGGCTTCTAAGTAACATTACTTTGCAGAGAAGGAATGCAACACGTTATCCTGATGAAATTCTATGAATCTCTAATATTTCTTGACCAGTTGAAAGTAGACATACACTTGAAAAGAGCCTTGTAAGAGGCAATAGAAGACAGTTAGTGGAAAAAGCAGAACAAGTTTACGCAGCTGCAGAGACTATACAAGGGTTTTTATAAACCCTTGCTGCTGTTTCGAAAGACTTTGATGTGAAATAGAATTAATGAATCTACCTCTCATCTTACCAGTCCACTAATGTTCTCAATCACCTCTCCAATCATTTTCAGAAGTTACAAATGTGTGAGAAGCACTTCAAAGCATTTAGCTACTTGCTCACATGAAATGATGTCACCCTCACTTTAAAAAATTATTTTTGTACAAGAACTGAGAAGAGATGTACCTATAAAATGAAATTCACCGTCTTCAAGGCTTGACTCCAGCCTTCATACCAGTATATTGTAAGGTTCTTTGAGCTTGATAGCTCTGGAACTAGAACAGGTGTAGCTGTGTTGCTGTCCCCAGGGTGATGCTGTGAGAAGAGGCAGCAACACATTAAACTGCCTTTCCTGCTGCCAGGAGCTGAGCCTTTAATTCTGCACACATCTTTGCTTTAGGTTGCTTAGCAGTAATTTAGCTATTTCTATCATTGTATTGTGTTGTGCTGTATAGATTACACACAACAGTGGTCCAGAAAAAGGAAATGTCATTCAAGTTTTACCTAGAAGGCCATTCTCAAATATGAATATATTTCAGGCACATGGTGGTATGCTGTGCAATCTACTCCATCAATAAAGCAGTCCTGCTGAAATCCAAAGTAAAATATTTCCCACTTCATAGACTTATTAACATTTTAAATTCATAAATGCAAGCTACCACAAAATGGTTTTGTAATTAGCAAAAAGACTTGCAGTGTAAGGATATGTCCTTTCACTTCTATGTTGGTTTTTTTTCCCTCTTGTCATGTATGTTCTGCAGGTGGAAGAGCCAACCAGAGGATGGCAATTCTGTTTTACAGCAGCTTTCAGAATTTCACAATTTGCTTATGATCAAGTGCTCTGTGAGAAGAGTATCTGCTGCAGACATCATGTGAACAACATCACATGGAAGTGGAAAATGAGTTTTTCTGACTGAGGAAAAAGTTTTTGCAACTGTTTTCCAGCTTTTCCTGAGTGAAAACAGGCAAGATTTTAATCTGTGATTTCTCTGACACACAACAGGGATCTGAGTTTTTCATCCCCACCACCCACAATGGCTCTGATGGGCATACATTTCATTTAGCCTTTTAATTAATTTTGGCTACTATTAAAAATGTTACCCATATCTTATATTAAAAATATATATATCAAGTTCATATGCTCGCACACAGCATAATATGATTTTGAAAGGAATATGTGTACATATGCTAATAAAACCAAGAATTGATGGGTAAACTAATGCATGTGAATATCAAAGTAAATATATCCTGAATTTATAGAATATTTCTGAATTCTAAAAAAAATGAAAATGTAAGTCCAAGGTGTGTTTTTAGTATTAAAATTGATTCCTGGACTCTCTAATATGTCTAATTTATATTCCTACTGGCATGTTTTATTGTGATATTGAAAATTTTGTCAAATGGATCTTTGAACTTGTGCAGTATGTGATGTCTTGAGAGATGGATACACGGCTCATTTCACTAAGTCATCACGACTTCAATGTGATAATGGATATTAATGTTACAACATGCTTAACTGTAATACCGATGAACCTTGCCTGTGAACCTTGTTGTGGTTTTTTTCCTGGTGAAAACACATAAAATACAAAAGTTTCTTGCAGCCTCAGTGTAAGACAGAGATAGGTGGATACAGACAAAGGTGAAAGTGAAAGGAAAGCTGATCACCATGAAAACTGCTGTTTTACACAAAGGGGGTCAAAGTCTTTTCCTGTGTAATATCTTACATAGCAACAATCATTACATATTACATAGTTACTGCTATATCAACCTCTTATTATCTACTACTGGTGCAACATAGCTTCTGGAGGAGCACACATCCTTGGTATGAAGGTGTCAGAAGAAAGCATGTACATTCCTTTTTTTCACGGTTTATCTTCCTATACATATTCCCTTTCAGCCAATTGTCTTTGCCTGATACCTAACTTATTTTACTTTATCCTTAAGGAAAGAACCATGAAAATTTTTACTTTTTATGCAGATGGTACATAACACATCCAGAATCATGTTGATTAATCATTCTGGTGTGACTAGAATGGTAAGCTTGCAGAATCAGTGCATGAGACCATTCTATTTTTAAAAATTATTATTGTTTTTCTTTAATATGTAAACATAAACCATTTGAAAATGACCTAATTTTCTGAAAATGTGTTAAATATTTTCTAAAATTGCACTTTTTAATTTGGGTTTCCATAAATGTTAACGTCCTGTGGAAACTCTGTGACTCATGATAGTAACTTGACTTTTGAGGTTTTCCCAATTTTTTTGTATAGGCTTTACTGTTTATAAAGTTCCAGCAGGCATAATTGAAAACAGCAGAATATAACCAAGTTTATCATCTAAAGTAAAAATCATACTGATCTATGCAATGCTACTTCTAATTTATAGCCCTACAAATTGGAGCCCAATTTGAACAGATGGCAATAATTATTAATGGTAAATACATTTAATGGAAATAAAATAGAAAATTCTTATGTGGCAACAAATCACCTGAGGAAGTCAGGGAGAGTAAATTTATTTCATTGTCTAAGCCTGTTTCTGTGTTGAAGTACCTGCTTCCAGATGTATTATACATGTTTGTGGGTATTGTATGCTTTGTTTGTAAAAAAGAATTGAAAGTTAGAGCTGGACAGAAAATGATTTTTCCATCCCCAAATAATTTTTTTTATATTTCAAACATTTTTCCCAGAATAAAACAGGATGAAAAATTGGACTGTCAAAAGTGTTTAAGAAATGAAATTAAAAGATAAAGAACAGATTTTGTATAAGAAATAATAAATAGGGTTTTCAAGGGTTTTTCAGCATAGAAAACATATGGATGGATGGCTATGATGGGAGCTACTGAAAAGGTACATAGACAATTATTCATTGTTTCAAATGAAGATGCTGTAGAAGCTAAAATTTTGCATATGTTCAAAAACAGAGATCATGTCCTGGAAGTAAAGACATCCATCCTTATTAAATGTTTGGTAGTCACAGAGCAATAAATCCCCAAATATAAGAAGGTAGTTTGAAGAACTGTTTGCTTCTTCAATTCACAGTGAATTGAAAGTTGTTGAGATGATACTACTTGACTCACTTAGTCCTCTGAGACAAGCAAAATATGTGTCAAATATATTAAATCTTACAGACCATATTAAATAAGCTATACATTTTATCCATATGTATATGGATAATAAAAATGCATATACTGCAGGGAGAGATACAGCATATATACATGGATGGGGAATTGCATCCTGACTTTGGTTTATGGAGGATAAACAGCAGAACATGAAGTCTTCTGGAAACACTCTGGACAAATAAGCAAACATAACTGCTGGGTACGTAAATTGAGGAAATTGAGTATGATAAAGAACTTCGCGTATGTAGTTTTTACTAGCACTACCACTTCTGAAATACTGGAATTCATTGAAATGTTGTGGTTATCTACAAATGGGCACTTCTAGGGTATTATTCATCTCATCTCAAATATACAAAGTACCCAGTGAATCAGACATGAAAAGAGGCTCTTTCTTCTCACTGACTATGAAGAGAGCTTAGTATGACTACCCTGCAGGAAGCCATCTGGGTTGTAATTGGAGTGAGAGAAATCCCACCCTCTCTGTCCTGTTTTGGAGTGTGTGGTTGGTACAGACTATTTCTCACTGAAAAGTGTTCATAGAGGAGGAATGATTAGAAAACAAACAAGCTGATGTTACTGTGTGGCACTCAAAGCACTCAGTCGGTTTCTCTTACCAAAAAGCAACACAAGGTTGGGGAAAATCACATTGTGAATGTAGGAAGAAAAAACATAATCTGTAATAAAATTAATATAATAAATGAAATTGTAAAGATTGAAAGTTCCAACTAAATAAGAAATAAGGTGCATATTTTTGGCTACTAGGATGACTTATTATAGGAAAAATGCATCATCATTCTCAGTATCTGGGCTTTTTCATTGACATTGCATGATTTGTGGTGTTTTGTGATCTTTGTCACTTCAAACAAAAATTAATTCAAAGATGCTTTAAGAGTGTTACTGCTTCTGTTTGATAGGAGATTGTGTTAGATTTGAGTGAAGCTTTCTGATATTATAATTCCTTAATTTTTGGACCCACCTACAAAACCAAAGTAAATATTACTAAATTAGACAATAATAGTGGAAGACAAGTGAGGAAAATCTTAACAGAAAGATTTTTTGTTTTCACGAATCATTAGGTATCATTAGTACCTGCCAAGTTTTTTCAGTAGGTTCGCTGTTTCCTAAACACTAAGAGATCAATATAGAGTCAGCTTGAAGGACGCCATCAAGAATTGTGCAACTGAGAGGTGTTATACACAGCTTCTGATATGTGAGTGTAGAAGTAAGGTACCTTTTTTCATACATCTGGTCTCATAACATGAAGGAATAACATCAGAGAACAGGCAACTGTTGGGAAACAGAATTTTACTTTAGAATCTAGCCTTAAGTCATAGATTTTGTGTACTGACAACACTCTTTCATTATGCAGTGAAGTTGAACATGTTTCCTTAGTAAGATTTTGATGCTGCAAAACAACAGTATTAATCAAAAAAGCTGAACTAAATACCCAGTAAATCACAATTCTGTCTTGGAGTTTATACTACAATTTACCAAAATTAATGGAGATGTCCAAAGTATTTCCCATTTCTCTTCAAGACATTGTGGGTTTCCAAGCCCTAGAGTACATTCTCCCTAATTAGGTAGCTTTCCAAAGGTCACATGTAATTTGTAAGGATTTGGATAATCAGGCTGTCTTTAAAGCTGGCTGGTGGTTGCAGGGACATAATGCAGTATTTGGAGAAATCAGAAGAATCCTATCTTAAACAAGGTACAGGGGATTTACCAGGGGACTTCAGCTAAGAGGGCTACAACCTCTCCATTAGTGAGCATGGAATAACACAAATGCGGCACCGTGTGAGAAAGGAGCAGTCCAACAGCACAACTCCTTCCCGCTCCCTCATCATCCCTGTGTCAGTGATGCAAACAAAATCACATTTTAGGCAGAAAATGGTCCATGCACTTGGATACCATTGGTTAGTGTATTAGCAGAGGGTAGAGTTTACATACAGTATCAATTAGAAAATATTTGGAAATGAAAACAAGACCAAAGGGTTTTGTGTTTTATGGCCAAATCCTGCTCACTTTCCTCACATGAGCAGCTCTAATGAAGTCAGCTGGAGCTCAATGATTTCACTCCAATCCTTAAATCTCTCATAAGCCATAGCTGAAATTTGAAAGTATTTTAAGAAGAAACTTTTGACCTCTGTCCCTAGCTACAAATTTGGCTGCTTCCCTTATCATCCTCTTCTTAGATCACATCTATCCAAATGCTCTGAAAAGGCTCTCCAGATATTTGTTCTTGTTCTTTTTCTTTAAATACTATAATTCATATTTATTTCCCTTAATTCTGTTATAGGTTTCTTAGAAATTAGAAGTCATATTGATCAGAGCTGCTCTTTGAACTTTCCCACAGCATGGGAGAATTCAGAATTACCAAAGGCTGTCTCAGATTCCATGTTAAAAGATACATTTCAGTCCCCTTTCTGTAGGTTAAACTGTGCCAACAAAGGCAGCAGTTTGTCAGAGAACTTTTCACGGGAAAGAGTGGCCACAACTGGGGAGGAAGAGACAAGCTGTGTGATGTGCTCTTGGCTCATGGTGTTAGTGAGAGGGTGTAAGTGCTTCTTGACCAGCAAATACCTTAATGCAAGGTAATCATGACTCAGGGCTCCTTTGTTCTTTGTCTGCCTTGTGATTAATCAGTCCACTGAGCACCCTGGATGTGAATCCCTGTGAGGCAGGTAATAATGGACCTTGCCAATCCAACATGAAGCATGTAAAGACCCCTTTATTTACTTTTAATCCCTTATATACATTCAGACCACGTGCCTAAAACGTGCTCGCTGGTTGGTTAACGTCCCCCTTATGTGGTGCAGTCATGCACGCTAGCAACACTCCCATTGGTCCAACCAGCAACATTCCCATTGTTCCATACTCTTCGTGGTAATACACTGTCTACGTCATTCTGAAGTAAAGTTGGCTTACTTCCTGGTGTCTCTTCCTGTGTCCCTTCCTGTGTCCAACTTGGAAACAGCTGACATTCTTCCTGCTTCCTACTCCTCGATTTGACCTTTGGTATGTGGCTGCGTGTTTAATCACAAGGCTATCAAGTGGCTGGTTTTTTACATGCCATCTTCCTACCCCAACATATCCCCACAGCAGGGCAGTGTCTTCCCTTACCCCTGTGTGAGGGCAGTTCTCCTGCTGCTACCCCACTTCTGCCTCCTCTCTGTGCAGTTGGAGGAGTTTCCCTTACCCCTTGTCACTTGCATATCCATCTTTACTGAAGAAAGGAGACCAGAGAAGATAACAATGCTGTTTCTTCCCCTTACTGAGTTAGAAAAAGCTTGTCATTGGCTATGATTGTTAGTATTAATCATAAGTAACAACACAAATTTAACCTTTCAATTTGCAAATTTAACCTTTCAGTTTGATTCAGGTGACTTTGAATGTATTAATTATTAGAAATTTCTAATCAATATGTTTGGTGATCTTGTATACGTCCCTATATTTGAATAAGAGAAGATTAATATCTAACTAGGCGCCTGGGGGTTTTTTTGAAATGCGTGAACTCTTTTATTGGCAAAACCATTATTTTCTTGTAAAGAACTGAATTACTTGGAAATTGTTCAAATCTAACACCTTTCTACCATTTGGCTTGTCATGTAACAGTTCCCTGTGATTTCTTAACTTCCTCACACAAGCCTTTGGATTCACAGAAAAGTGAGCAATGGGACAAATTGTTTTGTTTAGGGAATGTAGGAGAAAAAATATCTGATTAAGTCTTTTGTATCATGATTTTGTGTTTTCTCTTATATACAGAGACTGCATGTGAGGTAAAGAATATATTTCACTAGAAAACTAAAGATATCACAAAAAGGTACAAATGACCCTTTTATTTACGTTGAAAAAATCTTTCATTAAGTCTGAAATATTTTTGAGAAATAATTAAGCTAAAGTACTAGTTTTTGTTGGGGATATTTCTTTCTCAGAGTAAGCCAGGAATAAAGAGCTAACCCATATCAGTTTTTCAAGTTTTCTTACAGTTAGGTTGCTTGCTGAAGTTACGGGAGCAAAACTCCAAACTGTGGAGAACAAGGCACAACTGGGTGCCCTGAAATCATGATTTTAGGAAAACAGACATTTTCTTCTAATTTTTTGAAATTCCATTTGCCTTCTGTATCAGAAAAAGAACACTACCAAATCCTTTCCATTTGGAGGGATCAGGACTGTTTCCCAGCTCCTCTAGCAGCTTGATCTCCCATCAAAGTCAGTAACTGATCTCACATTAACCTCAGATTACAAGCCTGGCTCTGCAGACTGTCTGTAAAATGTCTCCACTAAAAATCTCTAACGGCCTGCCAGCTCCTACAAAAATTACATCTTGTCACTGCTGTTTCTGAGGCCCTATCTACCAGCTGAATAATGACCTAAAAGAAAAGACTTGAACGGGATTCTCTAACCAGCAGCAGGGAATGGAGCAGTTCATGCTCCGTGATGGTTTGTCTGCTTCTATAGCATCCCATGTAGTGGCAGGGGTTGCTGTCTATTTTATTTTATATGCCTGCAAACAACCAGAGAGTTACAGCCTGGCTTGCAATATTTTGCGATCTGAAGTCTTCGTACCTCTAGAACAAAGATATAGGTCTCATCCACCTTTTCTTATCAGATCCTTTTCTTTCAAAACATCACCATCTGATAAAAATACTTTGTGAAATGTTGTACATGTAGGCAGCATGGACTGTACATGTTCAGTTATTTCTTTCTTATCTCAATGCTGATGAGTAGGCTTAAACATATTTCTTGAACACATTATTTTTACAGCTTTTGAAATTTAACTGCTGTGAAATCTGTCTGTTGTTCTGGCAGTCTGTAAACTTTTACAAGTTATTAGTTGTTACATATTGGCTTAAAACAGCCCTGAGGCTTTTTATAAAGACAGTAAAAGCAGTTCTAATTGACAATAAAGTAATTCTTTAGACAAAACTCCATTTTGTTGCATGTATCTGCTATGCTTCCAAAAAATTCATTCAGGCACTCATTCCTCCTCATTTGCTTAAAATGGCCTCTCTTCAATGAGAACATGGAGAAAGTTGCACAGCAAAATAATTTAAGTCTGAATGGACTTTGTTTATCTTACCTCCACTCTTGACTCGATCTTTAGCCAAGACAAGACTGGACTGCTTTATGCTGCCGAATTTACTGCATCCTGCCTATTCCAATCTGAGTAATTAGCTGCAGTAATCATCAGTCCTTAAAGATCCATTGAAATGGTATAAATCTGAAGTAAATCTCTAGCAATTTAAAAAGACTGGGTTTCAAGTTTTGTGTTTGAGATCAAAATCAAATTCATGATTTTATACGTCTCTCATGTTTACTTTTACTTTGTTTCCTACCTCATTAATATTGAACTGTGTTAATGTTGACTTAAAAAATTAAACTTTTCTTATAACTATTTACAATAGATACAGGTTTACACTGTATGTGCATGTGTGTGTGTGATGTGTGTATGTAACTAAAAAGAGGAAAGTGACAGAAAAACATCAGTCTCGAATTTTTTTATTCTTTTTGTGGGTTGTTTTGGTGGTTTTTTTTCTTTTTCCCAGTAGAAAAACAGTTTTTTTCCTCGTTTTTTTGAGGGAGTGTATGTAGATCTGGTATTAATTCCTTTTTCTTCTGCTGTACATGTTATTTTGGATACTTCCTATATTTTAAAATTACAAAACCTTACAAGAGGAAATCAAGCAAATTCTAATAAAAACAGAAATATTCAGGAAAATAGAGGAGAGAAAGGTACTTTAAACCATGTGGCAATTTTGGTTTTGGTTTTGAATTATTTTATTTCAAGACAGTCTTGGTAGAAAAGACGAAACACTCTAAATCTGCTTCTTATGTCGTTTCATTCTCCCTAATTGTGAGTGAGTAATCCTCAGAGACACTGGAAATAACAGTTCCCAGTTTTTATTTTAGAGAGGAAATATCGTTTTGCAGGTGTTTAAAAATTCTAAGCCTCAGGCTAGCTCACTTACATTCTCCAACAAGAAAGGGATCCCCCAATGAAATATCCCCTAGATTCTCATGGGACTGAAGAATATAGAACTAGAACTAGTGAATATTTCAGGGAGAATCTAATTTTCAGTATAAATTGTTGGCTGGAACCAGCTATAGTGGCTGGTTTGAATCCATTTTTTCGTTTGGATCAGCGTGTGCGTTCTGTTGCAGAAATGTCATTGTCCCTTTTTATAATTCTGGGCTAAAGCACAAGTTTATTTCTGCCCCTGCAGGTACATGTCAAACTGTTTTCATGTGCTCTGTGGACAGGAGTTGGGGTTGGCGTGCACTGCGGTTGGCAGTCGGTCTGTCTCAGTGCCATACATCAGTGTCACTCAGTGCCACTATGATGACTGCAGTATTGTTAGGTTACCTCCAAAGGCTTCCACACGGAAGGAAGATGTTGCCACCTCATGTGTACTTTCAGAGTACACAGCAGTTGGCTGTGATATCGAGGAGTAAAGGCAGGATTGCAGGAACATGGAGGACACACCAGCTCAGACTCCAGCCAAGCACATTCTTCCTCGGTGGCAGCTGCAGCCAGGAGCCTGGATGTGGGTTGGTTGTGCCCTCAAGCAAAAATGCACAACCTAAAAAACAGTGAAGATGTCCAAGCTCTGGTTTTGTTTCTGCTCTCTATTCTGTTACTCTTGGGGGAGGGCACAAAGGAATTAGATAAGGAAAGGAAAGAAAAAAGGCACATCATGGATCTTCTGCAGCTTTCCCTGCTCAGCCATAGGCAGCTAATATGTTCTGCAGTGCCCCAGCTGATGCTCTAAAAGTACATTTTTCTGAGTAACGCTGCAGGCTTCGGGAAGAGTGGCTGGAGAGCTGCCTGGCAGAAAAGGACCAGAGGGCATTGGTCAATAGCTGGCTGAACATAAGCCAGCAGTGTGGCTAGGTGGCCAAGGAAGCCAACAGCATCCTGGCTTGCATCAGAAATAGTGTGGCCAGCAGGACTAGGGAGGTGATTGTCCCCCTGTACCCGGCACTGGCGAGGCTGTACCTCCAATACTGTGTTGAGTTCTGGGCCCCTCACTAAAAGAAAAACATTGAGGTATTGGAATGGGTCCAGAGAAGGGCAACAAGGCTGGTGAAGGAAGGGTCTGGAGCACAGGTATTATGAGGAGCGGCTGAGGGAACTGGGGTTGTTTAGTCTGGACAAAAGTAGACTCAGGGGACACCTGAGCTCAGGTTGGTCTCAGGTTGAGGTGGGTGTTGGTCTCTCCTCCCAAGTGACAAGCGATAGGACAAGAGGAAATGGCCTCAAGTTGCACCAAAGGAGGTTTAGATAGGATATTAGGAAAAACTTCTTTACTGAAATGGTTGTCAGGCATTGGAACAGGCTGCCCAGAGAAATGGTTGAGTCACCATCCCTGGAGGTATTTTAAAAGATGTGTAGATGTGGTGCTTAGGGACATGGTTTAGTGGTGGACTTGGCAGTGCTACATTTACAGTTTGACTTCATGATCTGAAAGGTCTTTTCCAACTTAAATTATTCTATGATTCTATATTATTACCTACTCACACTACAGAAATGATGGACACATCCTGAAGGAGACTATCCAGCCAGAGGGTCACAGGGCTCTTCCTTGGCTGAAGTGAGGTTTTGCTCTCACAGCTGAGGTTTGGTTGCACTTTTATGTTTACTTCTCTCATTGACTTCTTCCAGTGCTAAGGCAACTAGCCAAGGTGGAGACAGACACTCTGGGTTCAGACCTGAGCATCAGCTGAACGGTGTTAAAATAAGTGAAGAACACGGGTGTTTCAAGTCCAGCTGGGCATCACAATTAATGTTACTACTCTTCTGTCTAGGTTTTGATTTAATGAGTGAATTACCTCTTTTTTTCTTCTTCTGATTTTTGTTAGGGTTAGATTCAAAGCTTATGTATTCTGCTCTGTTCTTTGAATTTCAAGTTTGAAACAGAAATTGACCACTTCACCACTGCTACTCTCTGATTCTGTTAGCTCTCAGTGAGATCATCTACACTTCTCTTTCTTGAATCAAACTAAACTGGAACCAGTTTTTCATTCAGTAAGTCAATTTTGCTGTATTCTTTTTAATGTTGCAATTGTAACTTTTTGCTTTGGGTATGCCATAGAATGTATATGTAAAACATGGAAAGACTATTTCCTTTTAAAACAATACAGTGTACTGCAGTTAATTCAATCAATGTCAACTTCCCAGCTGCATGATCTGAGCTGACCTGAGTCAAATTAATTAGAACAGCACCCATTGTGATGGACTTTGGCATGTTGTCACTGTTTTATTTCCTTACAGCCTTTCTAAACCTTTAGGGAGGTTTAGGGAAGGTATTTCAGAATAGTCAGTGAACCCCTCAATATGAGACAGAATAAACATAGTAAAATTAGTGCTTAGTTAGAAATATCAGCTAATTTATTTAATTAATCAAGAATCAAGCTAACTAACTCAGTTGCCTCAAGCATTGACCCTTCAGATGTCATCTATCCTACTCTTGTCTAATTTAATTTTTCTCCTTGCTTTTATTTGACAGAAATATAAAATTTATAACAGAATACCTAGGTGGGGAAAGATGAAATTCAAATGTATAGCACACAACATGATCCTCTCTATGGAAAACCAGATAAGGAGTTGGGAATATCTAATCTTTGGGTCATGGTATTCTTGGCAGCTAGTGTGTTTTACAAGATTAGAGGAGTGTCTATCAGCCATCTCATCTCTAATTGGCTGAGTAGCAAATTCTGATAGTCTCTCTGCTGGCACATTGCTCCTTAGGACATAGGAACTGCAGACAAGATAGGTAACCTTGAAAATCATGGCAGTAATTTCTGACATTTAAGCATCCAGCATGCAAAACCATCTAGCAAACATTACCCTCAGGGATGCATATTCCATGAAGTCATGGGAGAGAGATTCTCTGTCTTCAGGATTTCTCCGAATTCTGCATAACCTGGTGTTGTCCCCTCTGGAGTTTCTCATGTCTGTACTGAGTCACAGAAGAAACAATTTTTGGCCTCTGTAATTCCATCACATAAACTTTTTATGTTCATAGATGTTTGTGTAAGAAAACTCTGAGCACATTACCAAGCCTGAGAAACAACTAGATCAAGATGGGTGCCAGAGAACAAGAGGTCTCTGGAAAGCTTTGGGGTTTTTAAAATTGCATGATCTTAATTACTTTGAAGCCTGAATGTTTTCATTTCTTTAATTGGAAGGAGATCCATGTTACTAAGACCAACTGCACATTTTCAGATTGTTTGGCTATAAGCTAGGAGAGATGGTGTGTTATTGTTATGGCTAGTTCTGCCCATGTATTAGAATACTAGACAGAAATACACAGAAATAGTATTGGCAAGTTTTAAATAAATGATCAGGACCCTTTCTTCCTTTAATATGCTTACTCGGGTGACCTATTTAAACTGCTCCTTTCAACTGAGTTGCAGTGTCAAGTAACAATGACCTTTTCTGAAAGTTATGGGAATTAAAGGAAATCACTCAGCTGTTTGGTGTTTGGAAATTCATAGCCTGTTCCCTGCACTGTGGCAGTGCTATAATGTAATTTAATGTTATATAATAACTTATAGAGAAAACAAAAAGGCTTAATTCAAAATTAACTATTCTATACCCCTAGCAGGAGATAGCTGGATTGATACTCTCTACCATCTTCTCTCCAGCCACGAAGATCCTGGTTTTTCAAGCAGATTGAGTTTTCTATCTGTATAGGGCAAAACTATAAAGCTGTATAGTGAATCTTAGGCTTAACAACAACAATATCCAGGAAGTTTGAACTAGCTTTCTGGACACCACATACCAAGATTGCCAAAAAAATTTTGTCAATTCCAGAACCAAAATCCACCTTATTTTTTTATAAGATCAACAAATAACATCTACAATTACATTAGCTGTATCAGGTTCTAACCTCAAAATCATTATGAAGAAAGTTTCCTTTATTTTATTTTATAAAGAATTTTATTTTTATTTATTTTATTTTATAAAGAAAATATATCTTTATTTTATAAAGAATTAAAATAGTATATAAATGCTTGTTCAAGATGTTATGGACATTTTGATGACATTTAAAACCAGTAAACATATTATCATTTGGAGCATTTTATTCCAAGAATACACTGAATTATGTCAGAGTAACATTTCTGGTTGGCATGACAGTAGTGTTTAGCTGTTTCATAAAGTTCAGAGTTCCATCATGCAGTACAAATAGTGAGTGAGAGCTGTAGTGCGTGGTGTTATGACTTCACAGGCAGATCTCATCAAGATTTAGCCATTTCTTCAGCCCTCTTACTGTGGCTGAAAGCCCCATCGAATGTATTCTACCTCTGCAGAACTGGGGAGCTTAAACAGAGTACAGTGCCAGCTTCAGCAGTGGGGACACTGTTCATCCTGGAGCACTGGCAGGGGGAACTTGCATCATAGATGTGCTCCTAGAAAAAACGGTCAAAATTACAAGGTTGCCTGTGTCCCATAGCAGATCTGTAGCACACCTACCAATAGAGGGAGCATTATGGAACTGGCAAAATTGTTTAAGATGTTTTGCCAAACATTTGGTTTAATTGCCATCTTCTAGCAGGACAAGGTTAAACTCTGACGCTGATACATTCTTGTCTATACATTAAGGACACACAAAAAGTACATTGTTCTCTGAAATATTACAAATGTGTTTATTTAGGTTTATTTATATGAACTTTATTTAGAACTGCATTTCTTTAGATCGATTTATACGAACTTACTTAATAAGCTTTTTTGCTTTCAGTTAGACATCTCACAGAGAGATTGTCCTCACGGGATAAAGTACACTGAACAACTTTTTATTTGTCAGAACACTCTCAGCTGTTAGCAGGTTAAATTTGCACACTGAAAATAAGACCAAAAAAATGGATTGCCATTTTCAAGATTTAACATCTCCATTGTTGCATGTACACTGTTCAGAAGGTAATGTTTTTTAAATCACTGTGACTTGCCTGCAACAAGACTTACTACAAATGCTGCATTCACTTCCTTCCCAGCACATGCTTCATGGTCTGTTATCACCCACTGCTCTGGGACAGTTCTGGCTTCTTTGTAGTAAGAAGCTACTGCAAACAGTCATTGAATACCTCTGAATGTTTGCTTACTTAAGCAAACCTTTTTCCTGTGACTAGCTCTAGTAATCTGTGTGCTGAAAAAAACAGCTAGCTCATTCTACCACCTCCTACCATTTCCTTATTTCCTCAGGTTTCCTCCCAAGCACTTCCGTTTTCTCATGCTGTACACTCAACATGGATTAATCCTCTTCAGCAGTCTTCAAATATCTCCTGTCTCACATGCTGTCATGAGCAATCCCTCTGGGGGGAAATTCTTGTTCAATAGCCTTCTCAGTAAGTAGCTGAGTGTGATAGTGTTCCACATAAAGCCGTGGGGAAAATAAGAGATCTGGGACTCAGATTCCTGATCTGAGTAGATCTTCTATAGTATCCAGGCAAAGGTGATTTGTTTTCTCTTTTCCTTTCCTGAATATCTGCAGGAGACCAGAATACAGATCCCACTATTAGTAGGGGTCCCAGATGCACCATCTAATCTTTCATCAGGAAAGGATAGCTGGTGGATGACTTTTGTGTATTGGGCTGGAGGCATTGCAGGGCTTCTAGTAGTTCCTGCTGCTTGGATAACTGTGCTGAGAGATGCTGCTCTGGTGTCCATATATAACAGTGTGCTTAATCCAGGCATTAGTTTAGGCATTAAAACGGTATAAAAACAATACTGATAACTCTCAACATTTTTTACTAGGAGATCACTCTGTATATGGGGACTATCTCTTTTTGATGAGGGCTATCTGTGAAGATTGAAAGATGAACTTTTACACTTTACACTGCCACTGCCAATTAAGCAAATCCAAGGAAAAAAGTAAGTTAAAATAATTTGAAAGAGAGTAATTTGAATCTTTAACAAAAAGATTTTATTAGAACAGGGAGACAACTCCACTTTTTATGTTAAATCCTTCAGTACATTATAACATGGTGTGCAAAAAAAGAGTTGTGATGAGTCATAGGAATGATTCATTCAGTCGTAGTTCTGGCTACAAGAAATTGTGGATAACATGTATTTTAGTGTCAGCAGTAGTTTGGATAACAGGACACTTGATTTAAAAAATAGTGATACAGAAACAGGGGGGAATAGTCAGCTGCAATGTCAATATATTATGTCAATTTCAGTTCAGTTTTCTAAGAAAGTGAGATATATGTGATCATGTTTCCCATGCCTCTCAGTCCTGTTCCCATCCCTCTTGTCCAGTAAATAGTGGTAAATAAAAACTTGTTCATCATGTCTTTTTATTGGAAATATTTTAATGTTTTTCATCTGGCAAAGAAAAATTAATTAAACAAATAAAGAGATAAAATTAGAGGAATAACCACAGAAACATAGGAGTGGAAGAGGATGGGCAAGGTGTACCCTTTGCAATTGCATGCAAGCACATTAAACTGCACCAAAAAAACCCCACACCAACTGCTCCCAAGTGGAGAAATCCCTATAGCCCTGTGCCGTCGCACTTTGATTTTAGAAAGAGAATGGGGCAGAGAAGAATCCTCTGAAACATTTGAGCTGAGCTTTTTGAAACAAGTAGAATGTACCTTTTAATTATTCCTCATAATTCTGCCTTAAGGGTGGAAATGTAGAAATTAGTTGAATTAAATTAAGATACTAGATTTCTACAGTTTTTAAGAGGTGGGTATAAACTGGACATATTAATTTATAGCAGACACAGAAAGGTCATTGCTCTCTGTTGCAGACATTAGTTTATATTTCATGTTAAAAATGGTGGAAATTTCTCCCTAGTATGTGTTAGAGCTGTCCGCAGATGATGAGGCCTCTGACAAGGTCTTCAGTTGAGGTTAAGCTAACTGAAGAGGATGTGGAAAGCTACTGGCCTTGAAATGAGACATTGATGGTCATGGCAGATAACAGAGCGGGAAACTGTCCAAAGTTACAGACTACCGTGGCCGTTGCTGGATTTCGGAGGTGTTAAAAGGGTTTGTGTGGAAAGTGGCCATACTTCACAGGCAACTGAAGGGGAGTGTTGGGGACCCTCACAGGGGCAGACCCTTTCAAGGCCAGCAGTACCTGGCACATGACATCACTTACACCGTATAAAGCATTTTGTACCAGGAATATGGAAAAACTGGAACCAGTGGGTAGAAAGCCAGGAAACATTTATTTGTAAGGAGGTCAGAACAGAGTAGGGGAAGTACAAGTATGGGATGGCAAAAAGGAGGGTCAAGAAACAGAAGTGGTATGTAAATCATGTGAACTTTGCTGTTCAGAGTTACCTGCCTGGCAGTCTTGCATTGATCACTGCGATCTAAATAAGGGCCTGGTGTTCTGATCATACCACCTGGATTCAACCTGCTTCTGTGGTCAAGTGAAAACTGAAGTGGGTTTTCCTGGCTGGGAGGGAATACCTGATTGAACGTTGGACTCCATCAGACAGAGGTAAGTTTTATTATACTTGATGCAACTTTGTGCGTTATTTGCATTTCTCTGGTATTTTCCTTCTTGGGGGTGAAGTGTTAATTAAAGAGTGCAGCTGTGTCAAGTACTGGTTTTATGATTTTGTGGGTGCTAGGCTGAAAGAGAAGTTTCCTTTTTATGTTTGCCATGGTAGTGCAACCTTCAAACAAACCTGTCTCCTGTAACACCATCACAGACAAATTGATAAAGGTCAGAATGTAAACAGACAGCGAGATGGACTAGAAGCTGGTTGAACTGTCAGGCTCAAAGAGTTGTGATCAGTACCATGAAATCCAGCTGGAGACCAGTGGTCTACTGCAGGAATAATGGAGCTAGTCCTGTTTAGTGTCTTCATTAATGACCTGGATGATGGGACAGAGCCCTTACACAGCAAGTTTGCAGATAATTCAGAACTGAAAAGGAGTGTCTGTTACACCAGAGTGTTGTATTGCCATTCAGCAGGACCTGGATAGACTGGAAAAATGGATCAATAAGAACCTCATGAAGTTCAGAAAACAGAAGTGCAAAATCCTGCATTTGTGTAGGAACTATCCCAACCACTAATCCAGGTTGGTCACCCACCAGTTGCAAAGCAGCTTTTCAGGAAATATCCTGGGTCTCCTGATGAACACCAAGCTGAACACGAGCCAGCCATGTGCCCCCACATCAAAGAGTGCAAACAGCCTCCTGGTTGCATTAGGAAGACCAGTTCTGGACTCCCCACTACAAAGGGAGGCACGGACATGCTGGAGAGGGTCCAGAAAAGGACCATGAAGATGATGAAGGGACTCTAGCATCTCTCATATGAGGAAAGACTGAGGGAGCTGGGATCATTCCTGGAGAATACAGGCTTGTTTCTAGATTGAGACTAGAGAAGAGAGGGCTCAGTGGGATGTTATCAATGAATATTAATACCTGATATAGGGTGGGAAGTAAAAAAGACAAAGTCAGACTTTGTTCAGTGGTATCCAATGACAGGACAAGAGGAAAGGCACATAAATTTTTTCATCATGATATAAGAGATATTTTTTTTTACAGTCAGAACAATTGATCACTGGAAAAATCTCACCAGGGATGTGGTAGAGTCTTCATCACTGAAGGTTTTCAAGAGGCAATTGAACAGGGTGCTAATAATCTCATCTAAGTTCCCTTTCTCATGAAACCTTAGATGAGATGACCTTTCAAGGACCTTTCCAACCTAGGCTATTCTGTGATTCTGTGAAACTGAAACACAGGAAATACTCTTTAAATGTGAAAAAAAAATATCTTTTTCCTGTGAGGGAGGTTGAACAGGCTGGAACAGGTTGTCCTGAGAGGTTGTGCGGTCTTGATCTTTGAAGATATTAAAAACTCAGCTGGATGTAGTCCTGGGCTTCCTGCTCTTAGGTTATTGGACTAAACAATCTCCAGAGCTGATGCCCAACCTCAGCAGTTCTGTGATTCTGTGAAGAGATTCTGATCTGATTTAATGCTTTTATGTATCTGACCAACTGACCTGCATGTTTTTACAGAATTACAGAATCTGTAAGGTTGG
>VZRW01008049.1:146234-164237 GCA_013398125.1 Aegotheles bennettii | reverse complement strand
CTGGTCTTGCTAGGTACTCTATAATTACTTCTTTGATGAGCTATTCAATGCCCATGCCTTAAGGACAATTCAGTTCAGTTACCTGTCTTACTATGAGATGACTGGCCTTATGGAAGATATTTCTCCTCTCTGTGCATAAACAGAGCATGGCATAACTAGCTCAGATTCAGAATGTGACTTCTTCATGAAAGGTCAGTATATTCAGAAAAGTTTTCCAACTGGACCATCTATAAATCAAACTCATAAAGGCTTTAGTTCTGTCAATTGTTTGGTGGCTGCAGCTGCACAGTTAAAAATAGAAAATGAACAGCTAATATAAATTAACATTGTTGCGCTTGTCAGGCAGCAACACAAACTCATGCCCTGGCTTTTCATGACCCCTTAAAGTGGTGCAATTACTATTGTTCTTATAATAAGCTCAGTATTGGCCTATGCTAAAACAACAAATACTTTAAAATAATGTCAAAATATCAAAACAGTTCAATTTCAACAATTATTTTATCATGGCTAAATTCCTCTTTTGTACAAAAACACTTAAAACCAGTTTAGAGAAAATATTTTCCTTTTCAAAAGGTTTCTAGCTGCACTTCTGATGTCCTGTCACTGCCCAGATATACAAATGCGCATGTGTGGACATAAATGTGAAGGTTTTACTGAACTTTTTATATGACAATCATCTAGCAAGCAGTTTTTGAACCCATACAGAGACTTTAATATGAATAACAAGTCCAAATAGAAGACTAACATCCCATGAAACTGTGGAAGAAACAGGTATTCTTCAGTGTATATTTTAACAAAATGGATCAGAACCTGATCTAAATTACTACTGCTTACAAAAGCAGAAACAAATACTGACAGACTTTTTTCATTCTTTCAGTTTTAAGTTATATGCCTACAGCTGTTACATGTAGCTTTATAATACTAAATAATCTATTGTTATGCCATTTAATTACTATATTTTTTAAACAGTCTCTTTGTAAGATGAACGTGTGGACTTTAATATATGCAATTTCAGGTCATAAACTACAGTTTTATGCCTATGGATTCTGTTTCTGAAACAGTTTAACCACAGATCATTCCATAAATTTATATAAAAGTTGGAAGATGAAAGCAATTCAGCTCTGAAGCAGTACATTTCATTAAGCAAATGCATGAAATATTTTGCTATTAAAAGAAAGATGATGAATAGTTTTATGTCAACAGGGATCTACTACATATAAATTTCAGTAAAAATGATCTGGTGGTTATATGCTGGTCTAGTGGGAGGTGTCCCTGTCCATGGCAGGGAGGTTGGAACTGGATGATCTTTAAGGTCCCTTCCAACCCAAACTGTTCTGTGATTCTATGATCATTAAATAAAACGCTTCTATTATGGATTTTAAGTACAAAATCCTTTGGAAACACTAGATTTTGCAGATTGTCCATGACAAACTGTTAAGTAGGAATTTTCCTTTCTGAATTATTTAAGGGGTATTTGCTATTTCAAAATAAATTTGCAAGTATATGCAATTTATTTTTTTTTTGGGGGGGGTCTTATACAAATGAGAAAAAATATGTTCCACTTCCGTTTTCCAAATCACTTATTATTACATATGACTACAATAAATGTGAATGTACAAAATTAATTTAAATTCTGTAACAGGAGGGTTAAAGATTAACTCACACTAGTCAGTGGAATACAATTTATCAATATTTATAACAAATTCAGGATTATTAAAGACGTACATAAATATGTACTTTGTGATATTTGAACTGTAATAATAAAATAATGAGTTTATAAATAAAATACATAACATTTCAAACACTATTTTTGTGAAATTATTAAGCCAGTGTTTGTGTAATTATTTCAGATACATATACTTCTGAAGCTACTGAAGCAGGATCTGCAATTCACTAAGTAGTAAACAGAACTGAAAAAATCCGGTTGTTTCCTGCAGTAGATTCCTACACTGACTGAGGAGTTCACCATAAACCTTTAACTTTCCAACAAAACTTTGGCATGCAGGGTTGAAAACTATTTCAAAATATCTTTTTTGGTTTTGTTTCAAAAATTGCGTATGTTCAAGTTATAAGAGTTTTAAACCGGATAGTGCTATAATAGCTTGAAGCATAGAAGATCAAACATTGCCTAGGTATGGAAGCATATTCAAATATTTTATTGGAATGCAATCTTCTGCACAGAGAAAAAATCTGTGCTTTTTAAAACATCATCTTAACCTATTTAAGTTTCCATGCTTAATTCTCCTGTGGAATAATAACAGACCATTTTACTGAAGTAACAGGTATGCCTAAATATGCTTCTAATACAAATAGCAAAAACATATATGGATGCCGTGTTTTACAAGCATGTTATGCTAAAAATAAAAAAGAAAAACAAATCACAAAGCCACCCCCCAAAAAAAACCCCAAAACAACAAACAAAAAATTCCCCCCAAACTTCTAAGAAACTCTTCAGTATGTGACTATTAAAGTCATACAGTTGTCAAAATATGAATCCAACATATTCTTCCATTAGTGACAACTCAGAAGTAGCAATGTATTTTGCACTATACTTCTCACCAGTACACGATCTCAGATAATCTCATATATTACAGAGCATTAGCAGATACAGAACAATTTTAGACCTATGTTTAATGCTCATTTTGTTGTTTTTTTTGGTTTCCAATAAACCAATGGAGAATAGAAATGTGCTATGATCCTAAGAACGAGAAAATGTGTTACTAGCTACATCACAATATGCCTTATGAAGGTCAAAATCCGGAGAGAGATACTACACTGACCCTAGCAGAAGCACTGCTATTTTAAACTGTCAGCCAGTGAGCTTTTATCCAAACAAAACTTTGGGAAGATCTGGGCAGATAACAGTTTCTACTGAATGCAGATGTTCTTTCAGATGTACATCTGAAATACAGGCTAGGTAACACTTTGCCTGTTGAGTTATATCTAGAGGACGATGGCATATTGATGAACCAGCCATTTGATAGCCTTTTGATTAAACACGCAGCCACATACCAAAGGTCATCTCGAGGAGCAGGAAGCAGAAAGAACACCGTTTCCAAGTTGGACACAGGAAGGAACACAGGAAGGGACACCAGGAAGTAAGGCAACTTTACTTCCGAATAACGTGGACAGTGTATTACCAGAAAGAAAATGGACCAATGGGAGTGTTGCTAGTTGGACCAATGGGAGTGTGGCTAGAGCGCATGACTGCCCCACGTAAGAGGGACGTTAACCAATCAGAGAGCACGTATTAGGCGCGTGATACAAATGTATATAAGGGATAGTTACGTAAATAAAGAGGTTTTTTGCCTGATTCACACTGAATTTGCAAAGTCCATCTTTGATCCTCCGCATTTGCTGCTATTAAAGACTCCAGACAGAGGCTGTCTCATATAAGCCTGTGCCTTTTACACCCAACTACCCATTCTTATCAACATCGAAACAGCTACTCTAAGTTCTAGGTGAAAGACAGTCCAAACGGTTAGTAAACTAAAAAAATACTAAGAACAATATAAACTAAAGAAGTCATCCTAAGTCAACCCAACTAACCCAGTTTCTTCCTAAGAGAGATACCATACAGAACAGATACAGCAAACAGCTACTGATTGCTATCAGTAGTGACAAGCAACCAAGAGATGCTTGGGGTAGTCACCATGATGCTTTTAGTTGGGAAAACAAAAAAAAAAAATCTAAGATAAAGATATATTTTCTGCAGATATCATTAACCAAAAATATCTGAATAGATAAGGCACAGGCCCACTCACTTCAGAATATACACAAAAAGTATAAATATCTGAAGTAGCACTCAAAGAAGGAAATATGATTTTTAATCCAAAATTACAAGATTCATATATAACATGGTAAAAGAAAACTAAAACTATGAGTTATTACTTCAAGAAACAGGATACATAAAGCCACTATGATACTTACCACTGTGAAATTCATAACCTTCAAAATCCATATTGTCATTGCTAAGTTAACAATCATGGTAACCAACAGCAGAAGGACAAAGAAGTATAAGCACCTCTTTCGCCATCCATAAATCCCTACTGGGTAAAACTGAGGATGTTCTGTCCTTGGAAGGCTGTTCTGATGTGTTGCTAGTATATACTGCTCTCGTGTCATCTGGAAAAGAAAGATATAAGTATAAATAAGCAAATGACAGGTCTGTTTTTCATAGATTTTATTACATTTTCTGAGAATGTAGATAAAATCAGTTTCTATGTGAACAGAAGGGATGCATTCATTCAGCATAAACCACATCAATGTTATTTTTATGAGGCATTTAGTAGGAATTTGTTGATTTTCATTAATTTAAAGTCAACCTTTGGTTTGGCATTTAAAACTGGATTTGCATTTCAAATTTATCAGCAAGAAAATGTAAAAAATATTAATGTAATCCATGTATCTATCTTACATTATATTACTGAAGACTGTTTTATTGTCCTTTATGAGGTCATTTAGGAAAAATTGATTTTGGAGAAAAAAGTCATGTAACATTTTTTGTATCAGTTTTAGCTGAGATAATTTCTTCATAGCAGCTTGTAGCCAAAACCAGTATATTCCTTCATACAGATAGAAGAAAAATCTGTTATTTCTAGAAATACATCAGACATAAATGAAATTATCTTCTATCATACTTAGTAAATTAAATTAATCATTTATGTCATTATACATACATCCATTCTACACAGAAGTATGCCACTGTGTATACCATATTTTACACAAAAAGAAACATGAAAACATCTTAAAGTTTTAGTTTTGTCCCTTAGGAGATATGGGTACTACCATCATCCATTGTTTTCCTGAACTAGTTTAAATTCTTCTAGTATACAAACAAGCAGTAACTGAAAACTGCTTAAAGAAGTTACCATTAATTTTTCTTTCGAACAAAAAGGTTTATGACATTTAATAAGAAACCATTTAACTTTTTTTTACATCCTTAACTTTCTTTCACAGGTATTTATATTCATATTCAGCTGTCACATTGCCTTTAGATTGGACGGCATTTACTCTTCTCCATGACTTAAAAATGAAATTAAAGTGGTCTCTTTCTGTTTATGTAAATGTTCTTCCTGAAACATCCCCATTAAAAAGATTTATTTATTAGGCTTTGTGCTCAGGAGGAAAAAAATCCCAAAACAGAAAATAAAGAAATATCAAAACCAAATAAACAAACAAAACCCGAAAAACCTTATAAACCAGGTAGAATTGTGCTTAAACACTGCCTTTCTTTTCACTAAAGTAATTAAAAAATGCACAAATTGGGTCAGTTGATTCAATTAGAAAAAAAAAACAGATTAAATCCATTTGAAGGATAAAACAAATGTTGATTTGATAAGATTTTTTAAATGTAAAGCTAAAAAATGTTTACATAAACATCAGTATTGCTAGATATTTATCCAAATCAAAGCTCTTCAGGTTTTACCATGCACTTGTTAGTGAATGAGATATTAATGGCAT
Organism: Aegotheles bennettii; assembly: GCA_013398125.1. Classification (NCBI taxonomy): domain Eukaryota; kingdom Metazoa; phylum Chordata; class Aves; order Caprimulgiformes; family Aegothelidae; genus Aegotheles; species Aegotheles bennettii. The sequence goes on along the minus strand of VZRW01008049.1, from coordinate 158,774 downwards.
AAATTAACTCACTGTGAATAATTACAGGCACAATTCATAGGATTCACATCCATATTACAATACATATATCACTGAAATTAGTCAAAACAGAAATAATGAAATTATAAAGCAGGTGTTTAAATAAGCTAGTAAGCAAGCATTTTGTCAATTTTATTCTTTTCAATCTAGATTGTTTCTCTTTGCCTGTAATTTCATACAAATGTAACATTTAGCAGTTTATTTATGTAGTGAACCTTTAAAAACAGAACTTCCCTTAACAATATTTCTCCCAGACCAAAGTGTCACCAGGCTTCAAGAACTTAGATCAATCCATTGATTGTATCCTGGCAGTATTCATCCTAGCTGTGTCTGAATTCCTTATGAATTCAGAAACTGAAAGCATGAAAGTTTTAATCATCTTCCTCCTTATAATGAGCTTCTACACATTTACTTAGCCAGCCATTGTAACAAAAATGCAATGCATGAATACCTTTTGAGATTTAAAGTAATCAGTATTTTTTGCACTATTTCCATTGTCTTGTGACCTTAGTCTATATATTACTTTCAAAACAAATATTACCATTAAAAAATGTTGAAAAGTCAAATTCCAGATTGTGAGAAAGACAGAAGTAGCACTGCCCCTAAAACTATGAACATGGCCCCATGAAATACAGCCCACAATCTTAAAATACAATGACATTTTATTCTATCCCCACAGCCAGGCATCAGTCAGTACCCTTAGTGTATACTACTGTTCAGCTGAGTGAGGCTTGGGAATGCAAGTTTTCCCCCTGTAGCCCATGGAGGTCCACAGTGGAGCAGATATTCACCCTGCAGCCTGTGGGGGACCCAATGCCAGAAGAGGTGGATGTGCCACAGTCTGTGACCCCCATGGAGAGCCTGTTTTTGAGCAGGCTCCTGAAAGGACCTGTGACCTCATGGAGAAGAGCCCACAGTGGAGGAGCAGGTTTTCTGGCAGGACCTGTGTACCCATGCTGGAGTAGTCCATTCCTGAAGGACTGCACCCTGCAGAAAGGACCCCCATGCTGGAGTAGCTCGTGAAGAACTGCAGCTCCTGGGAAGGACTCACATTGGAGAATTTTGTGAAGGACTCTCTCCCATAGGAGGATTCCCATGATGGAGCAAGGGAAGAGCATGAGGAGGGAGGAGTGGCAGAGACAATGTTTGATGAACTGCCAACAACCTCCATTCCCTGCCCCCCTACACTGCTCAAGGAAAAGGAGGCAGAGAAGCCAAAAGTGAAGTGAGCCCAGGAAGAAGGGAGAGGTGGGGGGAAGGGGCTTTTAGATTTGTTCTTATTTCTCATTATCCTACTTTCTTATTAATTGACAATAAATTAAATTATTTTCCCCAAGTTGCATTTGATTTGCCTGTGACAGTAAGTGCTGAGTGATGACCCTGTCCTTACCTAGACTCACAAGCATTTTGTCATATTTCCTCTGTCCCTGTCCAATTGAGAAGGGGGAGTAATAGAGCAGCTTGGTGGGCATCTGGTGACCCATCACAATCATCTACAAGCAATTTTTTTCTTAAAAATATTGAATATTTTTCTAATCAAAAAACAAAATAAACATTTTAATTCTGAAACTGTTCCATATAACACCACACACCAACAACTGCCTTCGGATCTCAGGCATGTTGGTCAGATCAAATTAATGTAACATCAATTCTTCCCAACCATCCACAAGGATCAGGGCCTCCATTTTCTAAGAACTGCACATTTGTACATAATAAGCAGGCCCAAAGAATTTGCCATTTTCTATGAATGTAAAAATATTATTGTGATTTTGACTTTATTTTTAGAGTTATTAATCTGGCCAGTTACAGTTGTTGGCAGCACTTTCACTACTGATTTGTATACTTGTGTAAAAAATCATTAGCTGTTTTTTATATTATTGAAAACCAGAACAAATCCTAGTTGTTCTGGTAATTAGTACCTGGAGATGTTAAAAATATTAAGACAAAAAACACATAAAAGTTTAATAAATATCTCCATTTAGTATCATGTTTTTATTTCCAGTAACTGAAAAAGATACTAGACCATATATACTTCAGATAAGTATTTTTAACCGGAAAGGAACTGCTGTGAGCTCAGTGAAATGTGAAATGACATTTCAAGATGAGACAAGAACTGTGATTGGAAAGTTTACTTGAGTTTCTGTCATTAGGATCCTTGAGGATCTAAATCCAAAAATAAATAAATTTCAGAAGTGGTCCATTAAATCTTTGAAGGGTTTCAATGTTAGCATCTTTAACTGGTAAACTCCATGGTGTACACATGCATATATGCACAAAGTCATAAGCAACCCAAAGCCATACACTAAAGAAATTAAAAATAACTCCTGTACTCTGATAATAAATGAGATTACTAATTCAAGTAATAGGTAATATGGGATACACTACTCAGTATAGAATCATAGAATAGTTTAGGTTGGAAAAGACCTTTAAGATCACCAAGTCCAACCATTAAGCTAGCTCTACTAACCGAGCTCTACCAAGCCCACTGCTAAACCATGTTCTTATGTAACTACAAAAAAATTAAATCAGTTCTTACACTTCACTGGACAAGTATCATAAACAAGACAAGGGAAACTATCAATCATAGTACTGCAAACTATTTGGTCATGTCACAAATGTACCTGAATATATTTTGCAATTTTTAATTTTAATTTTTGGCTACTCCTACACTTTTTGGTCTTTTTCAGTACCGTAACAAATATGATTGTGCTTATTAACTAGGCACAGGTAAATGTGAGTAAGCACACAGCATGAAATCTAGACCAGTCAAGTTAATGACCTTTAAAACTATTGATATTTTAGAGCCATAATGTACTACTGGATCAGATATCTTAAATTTATAAAAGTAATTAAAAAATGGAGCAGAGACACTTTACATTTTCAAAGTTTACTTTAGTCTTTGGGAAAATCTCTTACACAGGTAAATTTTCCAAGCAGGAAAATGAAAGAGAAGACAATGAGCAAACGAACTAAATCTAGAGGGTGAGATTGTTGGTATAATTCCTGAAGTTAGGGTAGCAATCCACTTTAGAAAGTGTTAACAAAAACTGTTTAGAACATAATTATAGCTTGCAAATAATTATCCAACCAAATGTAAATTCATTTTAATGGTTAATAGCTCTTTTCTAAGTACCACAAAAGAAGAACTAGATTCTAAACTATGGAATGAAATAAAAGGATCTTTGTTCTTCATTACAAATGGTTAGTCAAACAGGAGAAACAATCTAATATTTGCTGTTAATACCCAGGCAGGCAATCTGACCTCCAGCTTACCGATTTTCTGAAAAGAAAATTATATTACTTTGTGTATTCTGAAGACAAAGTAGGATTTTTAGTTCTGGATCAGCTCTGCATATACTCTAAACCTATGCTGATTTCATTAATCCTACATTTTTAAAAATGTCACTCAACGATACAAGTAAATGTGTTAAAAGGTAGGTTTTTACCATTTTGCCTACCACAAAAAAACAACACAAAACCCCCCCCAAAAACCAAACAAAAAACCCACAAAAAAATAAAAAAAAAAAACAAAAACCCAAACAAAAAAACCCAAACCAAACAAAAAACAAAACAAACAAAAAAACCCACAAACTAAAAACAACCTGTAAAAATACCATCCCAGTCAGGCAATTCAAAAATCCTTCTCTAAGTGTGGTTGACTGAATAAAAACCAAGATTAATGCAGTAGCTTCTCCCTGACACACTGAGGAGTACTTCGGAAAATCACATCTCTGTATGTGTATTCAGCTGCTAAAACAGGTGGAAAGCTAAACCTTTGATCAAAGCACAAAATGTTTTAACAAAGGAAGATGACTACAGAAGAGTATGATTAAATCTAACAGAAACAGGAAAAGTTATCAGAAGGTATTTACACAGATTGATATGGCTTCTACATATTTGAAAATTATGCAGTCCAATAAAAACTGATATCTTAGTGAGGGTGGGGAAAGGTAGGAGGGAAGAAAAACTTCACAAGTGATTTGCCAGGATGACTAGGATTTTCTTCAGATCTTCTCTCATAATTAAGGCTGGAACCCTGGGTTTTTTCATATCCAGAATCTATGTCTCAAGCAAGCAAAGCTCTTTACGACAAACAAGATCTGTGTCAGCAACATTGTGTATGTGAGGAATGGAAGCTCAGGGAAGGAGAGAAAGAAACTTCTCCACAGACAACAAGCAAACTCTTGAAAAACTGGTGAACTGAATTATTTAAGTCTCATTCCACTGCCTTCCATTTGGCATCGCTTTCAGGGTTTTTTGTTTGGTTTTCATTTTGGGTTTTTTTCTGTTTTAAAGGCAATACTAGTTTGGGGGCATTACAATGGTCAAAGTTGTTTTTTCTAGTTCATGTTCTCTCCCAATTTCCTTTTATCTTTCTGAGGAGTTCAAGCTGAAGGTCTCAAGAGTTCCACAATCCCTGCAGCAAATGCTGTAACTCAAATTGCTTAGAGACCTGCAGCACGCTCTAATCTTATCCAGATTTTCTCCCATCTTCAGTTAATATATTTCACTTTACAGTCTTTGCTATTAACCAAGCTTTCTGTTATAGTTTGAGGGGACAGGCAAAAATCCTACGGCTTTTGCTGCAAGGACCCATTGAGGGAGGGGTGGAGTTTAGGACCCTTTGTGAAAAGGGGTTTGGGGTATCGGGTATCAGTATTCCCTCCCATTTCCTACCAAGCTCTATAAAGCCAGGAGGACAGGAAGTTCTGGGCTCTTTGTCTCTCTCTCTCTCGCTCTCTCTCTCCCGCGGTCCCTTTCCTGCCTGATCGCCATGTGGAGCTGGCCCGGAGGAGAGGCCCAGCCTTTTGTTACCAGCTCGCCACGTGCTCTGCGGATCCGACTGCATCGGGTGCTGGGGGGTTTTGGACTCTCTTTTATCCCCATCAGCTTTGCAGTGGAGGACTTTTCAGGAGCTTGTATCGGCGGTCATCTGAGTCGGGTTGTATATATTTGTATATATATATTTTCCCCCTTTTTCCCACCTGTCGTTCCCTTTCCCTGTGCCATTAAATCTGTTATAGTTTTAATTTCCAGCCATTGAGCCTTTCTTCCTCGCTCCCCTTCTATTTCCTGAGGGGAGTGGTAGAAGCAAAATCTCTGAGTTGTGGCTTGCCCTGGCCGTTTCTAAACCGATACAATATATGAAACAAAAATAAAAACATTACTTCTTTCCATGACTATACTTTTGAGACTTCAGTATTTTTTGTGATATTTCTTACTAACAGGAACTACCAACATAGATATATTAAAACTTAAGTAAGAAAAAATCCCTAGTGGTTGTAGAAGTATAACTCTGGGTAGGATTTGATAATTGTTATATTATAAATGAAAAATGTTTATTTAAAGCTACAAGCAATTTTCACATCTCATAAGATATTATCACAGCAAACAGCTATATTCAAAAAACATAAGAAATCAGCATTTAATTTGATAGATATGAATCTAAAACTGTTTACTACTCACATCATGAAACAGATAAGCCAAAAAACAGTATGATTTTTTGCTACCTCAGGTAATTGGAACCTGGCACATGACACTGTCTCTACACTTTTTCATTACTGAGTGGTTCTCTATGCATTATTTCTTAATTCATAGAAAAAATGAAAAAAAATTAATAATTTTAAAATATACAAATATAGTATGACAGCATCTAGACCCAATAATTATTTAGGTTGCTTGGGAACATACTAGAAATCAGATGAGCTATAGAATTGAAGAGAGTGAAGAAATACTATAACTAGCAGTGAAAAATCTCCACATCAGAATTTAGAGGAAAAAAAAAATTCAAAAAGCAATCTGTTCATAACTAGCCATAGCTGAGGACATCATATAGATGGTTTACCAGAACCAGCTGGCTCTCCCCATTCTCCCTGACAGTAACACGACCTCTGGCCAGCTGCTCATGCTATGGACACCTCTCTTTTTGTTTGACACTACAGCAGGTCATTCATTTTGCTTCCACTCTACACAGTATGTGACACTAATTAAGCTTGCAATTGAAATATTATTTTACTGTTTTCTTTATAGACTTTAGCTGGAAATTTACCATATGTAGTGAAAAATGTATCACACAGAGCAGGAAGTTCTATGAGTACCATAACTTTCTGTGTATCTGTGTACTACAGATACACAAATACTTACGATGTTACACCTCAACCTGAAAACTAAATCAGGAGTTGGAATAAAATCAGTAAGATCATTTAAAAAATAAATATGAAGATAACAAACAAGTGGCTTGTATCTCTTGAAAAGACCTTATGAATAAAAAGATGAATTTTCTTGCAAAGCTTTTAAAATGCCAAACAGCTATATACACAGCTCTTGCTGTCAATTTCAGCATGGTAACTATGCTATGGTAACTCAAAAGCATTTGGGGAGTGTGGTCCTTCTGAAACCCGCACTAGGGTATGTCACAGAACCACAGAATGTTTGAGGTTGGAAAGCATCTCCAGAGGTCATCTAGTCCAACCCTCTAGTTAGGTAGGATCACCTAGAGCAGGTTGCTCAGGACCATGTCCAACTGGCTTTTTAATATCTCCAAGGATGGAGACTCCACAGCCTCTCTGGGCAACCTGTGCCTATGCTCAGTCCCCATCACAGTAAAAAGTTTTCCCAATGTTCAGTCAAAATATTCTGTGTTTCAGTTTGTTCTTATTGCCTCTTGTGTTGTCATCTGGCACCACTGAAAAGAGCCAGTCTCTGTCCACTTCGTAGCTTCTCTTCAGGTATCTGTACATATAGATAAGATCCCCCTGAACCTTCTCTTCTCCAGGCTAAACAGTCCAAACTCTAAGCCTTTCCTCACAGGAGAGATGCTCCACTCCCTTAACCATTTTCATGGCCCTTCACTGAACTCTCTTCAGTATATGTATGTCTCTCTTGTACTGGGGAGCCCAGAACTGAACACAGTACTCCAGGTGTGGCCTCACTGGTGGGAACAATCACCTTCCTCAGCTTGTTGGAAACACTCCTCCTGATGCAGCCCAGAATATAATTTGTCTTCTTTGTGGCAAGAACACATTGCTGGCTCATGTCCTATCTCCTATTGAAAAATACTCCTAGTTGGGATACAGACACGACCACTTCTTTTTAAAGAGCACTTAATCCTAAAATTAATCTCTTCATGTATTGATTACTGAGTAGAAAGTACTTATATTAAGTAGGGCTTCAGTGAAGATTTAGAGACCACTAAGATTACGGAAAAATTTTATGCTCCATGTTTTATATTGGCTATGACTAGGCCACATCTAGTTAGTACCACATTACAGTGAAAGATGATTCAGGGTTTTGTTCTGTCTCCAACCTCCAACTTGATAAACTCATGTCCAGGTTAACTACAAAGGGAGACCCAACTACTTCTGTCAGGAAGAGGTGTCAAATCTGAGGGACTTAAAAGATTCTAATCTAAAAGATTCTAATTTTGGTTCAGCCACAGATTTTTGCCCTGGCCATTTACAGAAATGAAGGCGCAACTGTACTCATAATTCTAAAATCATGTTTCTTAAACAACACACTTGGAAATCTCTTTGAAACCCTGAAAATCTAAAGAAAAGAACATGCAAAGGAATTCATCATCAAGTTGTAAAGTCAGTTGATTACATAATTTATGTGTTTTGAAGTTTAATAATTCAGAAGAATCTATTTTTTCTTCTTAGCCACAAAGAACAGTTTTGACATCAGTGTCAACAAGACTTAAGTCAGCATATCTTCACTGAAAATTTGATCGGCTTTATGTTGTCAATTAGAATTCCATTTTTTTGCTAAATCAATACAATTAGATTACTACAGAGACTTCATTACAGCCACAGGCAGGACAGCAGCTGAGATACACAATTTTCTCCCTATGATGCCGGTACTCAATAAACAGTTATTGGAACAATTGTCTATAAAAGGACAATAAATGTTTGCATCTTGAATATTGTCCTCCAATAAAATTTTCACTTCACAAAAATGAATACCAGTAAGCTGGTAACTATTACCATTATTACTTAGAGAAAACACTTATGACTGTTCTGTGTTTAACATATTTAATTGTAATTGTTCACCACACAATGAAGTTCACAGCATGTTAACAAGAATAAATAATCATGTAATAAATAGAATCATATTTTTCCCACTGTGACTTGAAATGTTTTTAAATAGTAATGTGCTATACTGAACTCTTCAGGAAGCTGGATTCAAATACATCTCAGGCTATGATGTTTCCTAGTAATACACCTTTCAAATTATATTTTCAATAACCAGAACAATTCCAGTATACTTTCAGTGTATTCTTTTAAAGAAGCTTTGGTTTCAAAAGCTTACTCTTTACTTCTCTTTATTTAGTTTTATAATAATCTAAACTTGCATATTGTGTTTTAGAATAACTTTTGAGTTGTTCTATCTAGCTACACTGCTAATGTGGTATATTATAAGAATAACCTTAATTAAATTACATAGGATTGCAGAAGCAGTCTAGTAGAGACAACACAAGATTCAGTATAGCTGAGTTGCCTTAGAGAAAAGCAGATAACTGATGAGATGAATTGATGATGAGTAGACTGCTGAAAGATACATCAGCACACATACTCTGACATCTGTTTTATCTGGACTTTATCTCAAATATTCCTACTACTAAATAAACAGATTAAATTTGTCTTATTAAAGAAATTTTAAAAGTCTACTAAAATAGCAAGAAAATCAGGAAAACCACAGTAAATCAATAAGTTTTAAAAACACTTTTATTTTAATCCTGGTGGGCCTTCGCCCTGTTGTTCTACATATCTCAATAAGACAAGGCATGTCCACATGTACTGTGATCAGCACATTATACCTTCTGCTCATCTTCCTCTCTTAAGGCCACTGAGGAAAGATGGAGAATGCCTTTGTTCAGGATATTCCATCAGCAGAAAAAGTGGCAGCTACATCAATGGAAGACCACAGGACCAATATTTCTGTAGCTGCACACAAATTGAAACTAGCTTTCTGCTGAGAGTGATACATTTGGTTAAATCAGTTTTATTAGATGATGGCATAAAAAAGTGTAATCTTCAAGAGACAGGAAAGAAGTTCTAAGAGTGGCAGATTCACCAAGGGAAGCAAACTTAGCTGGACTGGAAGAAACCAGTGGAATGAACACTTGAACTATTAGAGAAAAGATCCTCTCTAACTAGTTTCTTCCTACCTGTAGGTTGAAGTCTAAAATTCACGTGATGGGGTAATCATGTAGCCCACAATCAAAAAACAGGAAAGAGATGGGACATGTGAACCAAATAATGGATTACTAGAAAGATGAAGAACAAGCATATATATGTCTAGTGCAACTATGCTGTATGGCTGGGAAATGCTTGTAGATCTAAAGCCGCAAGCATGTCTCTTCTGGCCTAAAATGTACATCTCTGTTAATTCAAATTAAAAATACATGGACAAGATACTAAAGGGTACAGAACAAGCCTCATTAAGCAAGTGCTATGATATGAAGACCATGAGTATGTCTTAAAAAGACAATGATTACATTTTGAGTTTGACTTTACTTGTGGAGCTTCTTCTGTCATGTAAGTAGGCAACAATACTGTATCTCAAAGTGACACTGAGATTTTAATTCACCAGTTTAATCTTAATGTGAATTTATGATCTCATATAAATATGAATCTGATTCTCCCTCCTTTCAGAAGATTTCTTAATTGATAGTAATTATAATGATATCAATATGCAAACAAAAGTCTTGGTCTTACAAGAACATAGGTATGGATCAAATCTTACTGCTATCCACCGCTCTAAAAATATAAGCTGTATTTCACCTGTCTGCCTGATGGAGAGCAGCCAGAAAATAACAGAATTTATCTTAATAGAACATAGATCACACTGCCAGAATTAGACTTTAAAAAATACATATATATAGTAATCTCTCATTTTACAGCATCTACCAACATGGGATCCTTCTCCAGTCCAAAAGAACAAAATTTTAAAATGCTAACAACTGGTGTGTTTTACCATGGGATAAATATTAATTTTTTGGTTACCACAATTGTGCTGAGATAACACTCATGAACAACCTGATACTTAAAATATTCTGAGATTATTTTAATGAAATTTCATTGATGGATATGTTTGGAGAAACAAAAGGAAAATAAATACAGATTTCAGTTATTAATCTATAATTTGATCATTTATTTCAGATGATACCATAAAGTAATGGAGAACACCTGAGTTCTTCATGCAGACATCAGGAATCTAAGATGGAATTACAGCTCAACTGTATGACATATAGGACAACGTCTCTTGTTTCCCTTTTTATCTACAGCCTATCCTCCCTTACATTAAGCTCCCTCACCTTCCTTGTTAGTAATGGATCTAACTGTCCTCTGTGATAAGTAGTCTCATAATTTATAAATGTAGTTTCACAGTGATGACCTGTACCTGTGCCCGCCTCTTTATAAATAATAACCATGGAATTTGAATACTGTAACAAAAGATTTCTCATCATTCTGGCACCCACATCTCACACAAAAAATCCCATCCTAACAGGTGCTGAACATGAAGCGCAACTTGTAAAACTTTCAAGTGAGAGTAACATTCAGAATCCTCTTCTTCAATGATCTGATAAAAACATTACAAATACAGTGGAGTAACATCTGCTTTTTTATTACATGAAATTTGGAAATTCTGTTCGCTGTACTTTTAAAACTATCTTTAATATCTAGAATATTCAGTTGTATGTTTTAAAAAGCAAAATATCTTGTCTTTTTTACAGATTTCAGTTGATATTTTGGAAAGAAACATAACAGGTATGTTTGAAAGCTAAATTACTTAAGGTCCTAAGGTGATAAACATTTTGACAATATTTAAAAAACCTAACCTAAATGTGGTTGATAGTATTAAAGGCATAATATTCCTTTGGAAAGGTGATTTAAACTCCTAAATCATGGTAAAATTGTCACTGTGGATTATTCTTTCATCAAGAATGGAAGCATGTTTTATTTTATTCTTATAATTATCTCCACTTTTTCACCTTCTGCAATCCATTTTTGTTTGCATTTTGTCCTTCCAGAAAACGCATGCAGAAGTACATTTGTTCCCTAAACAGTTTACCTGTTCAGATTCAGCAGGATACAAATCACTGAGAATGAAAGTTCAACCGCACAAGAGTTGTTTCCTTATTTAACAGGGGATCCAAAAACTTGCTAATAATGAAGACATTTAATATGTCAAACAAATTTCTGCCAGACACATCAGCACATTGCCTACCTAAGTTGGAAGTATTAAGCCAATCTTTCCCTTTTTTTTCTTTTCTCCTTTTTTTCCTTTTCTTTTTTCTTTTTTTTTTCTTTCTTTTTTTTTTTTTTTCAATTTGAGCAATCAAATAGATGGTGCCAACGCCATGGGTTAAATAACAGAACTGAACTCAAATACCTTCCGGAGTAAAAATGTCTAGCTCTTTCCAGCAATGTGGAAATTCTAGAGACATTCAGCTGGTCATCTAGATCTCATCTCTACCTCATTTTTACTTCATTCAACCACCAGTTCTTTACTGGAGGGAACTGGGCTAAATCCTTTGATAATCTAATGCAGGTAGATGTTTTTCCTGACTTTCCTCAAATGAGTAATGAAAATTAAATGAGACTCACTATACATATGGTGTGTACTCCCTGCTGTGAAAAGAAAAATAATCAATATAGCTGGATGAAGAGAAGATTGGATGGAACTGAACAGACAGAAAGAAGAAGCTGAAGGAGAATCCAGTTGCCTATGCCATTTTATCTTCTGAGATACTTGTAAGTACTGTTGAAAGAATGGAAGAAAAAATAACTGCTCTTCTCTGGAACTATACTGAGCCAGCTTAATGAATAGACAGTGTGCAGCTGCCTGTCCCTGAAAGAAGCTAGGGTCAGCAAAATGGAAAATTGACAAACATGAAACAATTCATTGGCAACTGTGTATTCAGATGTCATTACTCAGTATGATCCTGTGAACAGGATATTCAAGGGAGATTAGGTGCAGCAAAGAAAGACAGACAAACTCCTTAATGATCTGAAAGAAGAAAAAGACCGGAAAAGAAAGATTTTGAAGATGCTAGTGTGGAAACAGCTATAAAGAGACAGAACAACAAGCAGATGTACTTCATAAGTCCATTTTAGCCCTACAAGTATTTCAGACTGGAATTTAAAACTAATTAAATATCCATGGACAAGGGGGAAAAGCCCGCTTAATGAGCTATGAGGAAGATGGGCATGATCCAATCAGTACAGTTATGCAAAGGAAAAATGTATGGAAAGAAAAGAAGAAAAACACATGAAAAAGGAGAACGGACAGAACTGTGGCTCAAGAAGCAACAAATTTTGCAGTAAACAAAGAACTGGGAGAGAAGCCAAACATTCACTGTTACAACTGTCAAGAGTAATCTAATTCTGTGTATTTTGGGAAGGCAACTAGTGCATCAGCAGAAAACACCTTTGCATAACCAAGAAACTGGCTATAACTGACAAAAAGCAAGAAGCAATTCTTATTGAGCACAGTCTAGGAAATTCGTGAAACTTCCAG
>VZRW01008049.1:0-146204 GCA_013398125.1 Aegotheles bennettii | reverse complement strand
CCCCCAAAAAAAAAGGAAGAAAGGACAAAGTTATTTTTTTAATAGTTTGCCTTAACCACCCTATCACACTTGTCTTGTCAATACACAAAAGCCTCCACACTCTCCTTTAGATAAAATCTGTCAGATTAATAAATAATGTATGTTATTCTTCAGAGCTAATTTGGCTAATGTAAGCTCATCAGTAATTAAGAACAATTAATTAACACTCTCACCAGCATTTTAACATGAATGATAAACTTTGTAAGTGGGGCTTAAACAAGATGCTGAAATCTCCCATTTGATCAACTTCCTATACTTCATCTATGTTTGTATCGATGAATCAAGCATCTGATCAGAAACTTTCAGAATAGTTCCTCTTTTATTTGCAGTCATTAATCATGCATAAAGGCAGAGCTTGCAAAAATCCAATTCAGTGTATTGAAATTCTGTATATTGTATTTCTGATAAGAATTCTACAAAGAATTCCTAGGTTTTATATTTCTGATCAACAGGCTTACTGACAGTTGATATTTAAGTCTGGAAATAGAGACTCTAACACTTAAGAAAATTCTTAATACATTGATGGTTTATACTCAGCAATGCTCATTGTTGGCGGATGCATCCTACTTCTTGTTCTATTATCTCCTCTTTATGCAAACCTCTTGTGATGCAGCCTTTAAACACTTCCTGCTTCCAGACATTAACAGCTTTAGGATCTTGCCTGAAGATGCTAGTGCTATTCCACAGTAAACACCAGCTCTAAGGAAGCTAATTCCTTGCTAACTTCAGTGTATTATTGAGGCAGTTATTCCTTTATAGAAAATTACCTCATCATTGCCCTACTAATAGCTCTCCCTTCTACTCGCAACATCCCTGTCAAGCTCTTCCCCTAAAACAATAGGGAACCTAGCATTTTTAGGTTTGAAAGCTCTCCATTACTTTCAACAACATGATAAATAAATACACTGAAAATAATAAATGTTTATAATTATTTTCTTGACTTAGATTCCTTAGTTATCTGAAATATTTTAACGATTCTAATCAGAGTCCTCTTAGAAATTAAATATTCTACTCCTTATCCCTCGTCTCCAATCTGTGACTTCTACTTCAGAGCAAGGCACCTTTTCTGGATTCATTTCAAGGATTTTACAGGCAACACTAGTTGCAGACATCTAATTCCTCAGGCAAGTGTGTCACACATATACAGTATTTTTCTACTGAAACAAGTACAGAGTAATTATTTTACAGTGTGAATAAATGAATTGCTATGTCTTCCTAAGTCTATATGTACCATGTGGTAGACTACATGACATATTATGCGACGTCCACAGAAGAAAGACTTAATGAAACAGACTGATTCTCCACCATATATTTGTTCAGATTAACCAAATAGGATGTTTGACAAATGTCATGCACCAAGCCCATTTGTATACGTGTTGTTAAGGGAACTGCTTTCTTGGATATCTGAAAAGGCACTTGGGACTGCAGAAATACAAAAATTTGTCCCCTTTTGAGTTCTGTAAATATATTAGGGATTTATCAGTTAATATAAGAAATCTCATTGTAATATTTGGTGACCCTATAATTTGCTGTTGGATTATGACTGTCATTTCTAATTCAGGGCCTATGGTCTGAGTCCCATGAAACATGACTTAAAGTAACATTGTTTCTGAAAACAACCTCCTACTTAATTTCTAAAATGGCTACTGGAATTGTTTTCTTTTTTTCAGCTTCCCATCTCTTCAAGTAACTAATGATCAGGCTTAAAAGCCGTTTTGGTTTTTATTTACTTCTTCTAGCATTCAGATTCAAAAAGACTAATTTTCTGGAGACATAATCAACATTTTGTAAAGCAGGATTACATGCAACTAGAGAATCAGCATCCTCACTATCTAACTGCAAAAAATACTGGAGGCTGTTACAAACCATACCATACTACAAAACTTACAAGTCACATCTCTTCAATCTTTCCTAGTTCAATTAAATTTTTAAAAAAGAGTATTTAATAACAAACTCTTAAGACATTCTATTATCCTCCTTGTAGAAAGACAGAAATAAATAAAGTAAAAAAATAGCCTAATAATGCTCTACTGGAAAGTACACTGATAACTGTGAAAAAGACAGTTCAAAAGTTTTAAATAGGGATGATAGTATTCTATATGCAACCAAGTTTTTAATGAACTAATTTCATTTCCTGAACTGTAGACAGTAGTTAACTAAGAGGAATCTGGAACATGAAGAAGAACTTGTCTAATATCATCACTTTGCTGATGCTGGGAAAATTACTGTCCTTGGTACAATAGTTAACTACTAATAATTAATGGACATAGCATTTACACAGCAGTTTCTCAGGAAACTCACATTATCTGAAGAAATAATTGAAATGAAATAATTTAGAACATAATTTAAAAGGTTAGTACTATATAAACAAGAAAAGAAGTTGACAAACAAAATCTTACATACTAATCAATGAGAGAACACTTTTTTTTAATGCGCAACGTAAATACAACACTGGAGATGGGAATCTATTCACTGAACATCAACCTATTGTACAATCTTGCGCAACAGTAAGCCTCCAAATGAGTAATCAGCACAGTATCACTAGGATTTCTGAATTCCTGGTTTTTTTTTATTTTCAATTTATAACTCATCAGAGAACATAAAAATAGTTCTGATGAAGTCAGATGAAAGAATAGTTAAGTGAGCCTGAAGAAATACAAATTAAGCATAGGAAATTCACACCTCAGGGAATTATGGGAATTAGCTAACACATATACTGAGCTTTTGATGAAGAACAGTGGAATAAGACTATGAAAGTAAGCAGCAACAACTAAATACTTGATTAATTTAGGGGGTGGTTGTTTAGTAGAAATGCTGGTCAACAAATCAGGATCCTTTCAGGAAGTATTTATTAACTGAGGAAAAAGAGGTTAAATGCAAACACTTCACATATCTTTTTAAACTCTGTTTCAAAGAATTGACTTTCTAATGAAATGCAAAATGGAAAATAATGACCTAAAATTTAACAATAGAACTAACATGGCTTCATAAAACATTTATACTAGTGCTCATAAATGTTTTGCAAAATTAATTTTCAGTCACATCATATAAGGATATTTTTCTGAACTGATTAATGAATTACTTGTTTGGAAGCAACAATTGTGAGTCTCTTTTTACTAAATATTTTCATTTAAAACTTCAGAGAATGGGTACACAGCATCATTTATTCACAAAATTGTTGGTGAAGATAAAGAAATTGTTCTCACAGAACTTAAAAAATCTTAGTATTATGAATGCTAGAATAATCATACAGTAATTTTTTATTTCTAAATGCAATCTGGTTATCAGAAATAAACTGAGAATAAGAAGTCAGCTGCTAAGTGGGAAAAACAATTTTAGATATTGTGAAAGGAACCAGGAAAAACGAAGCAAGTGATGAACAGGGAAAAAGGTAAGTAGAGTCAAGAAGGTTTGGCACAGACAAGAATAGCAATCACTTTCAGAATTCATAGTCAAAAGTATCATATTGTAGAGGAGGGTAATAACACTATTTCTACACCTCAGAGAAGACAGAACTTCAAATACTGCAATTCTGATATCTCACAAAGAAAAGGAAAAAAAGAAGAAAAACAACTGGACTGACAAAAAAAAAAAAGATATATGTGAATTATCATCTTTGGCTTCTAAAGTGAGTATTAAGAATCAATCACTCAATTTCTGCACACAGGTTTTACCTAGTGGAAGTACAGATATCACCATACTCTTTTTCTAAATTCTCTAGAAGAGCTTGACCTTACATGCTCATTACTGGAAATTGCTACTGGAGTAGTGAAGCACTGCATAGTTACTTGTTAGGCTGCCTGGTGAAGCATAATTCCTCCCCAGACCTTCCTAGTGTATGTAAAGCTTGCTTTGAGCTTTTCCAAAGTAGCATAGACTTCATCCTATCTGAAGCCTCTACCTCCGTGACCAGGCACAAAGTTTCATTCAACACGGATCTCTTCCACAATTGCACACTAAGCTCATTTCATTTTTTTTTTCATGAAGTCATCTTGGGAAACTTAATAAATTATTGATAATAAGTACTACAAATGCACATATGTTAAAGAGAAATATCAGATCTGAAGTACTAATTTTCCCTGAGCCTACAACAGCATTCATTATCAGAAAGACAATATTGTGCTGTTCATGTGTAAACTTAAAATATGTACAACTAGGCCGGAAAAATAATGCCCACCTCTTCAGGACTCTATGAGTGGATAAGAGTTTTTATTTATTTATCCAAAACATTGAAAAAGAGTGGACAATCAAAGTCTTTTGGAATTATAAGGCCTAAAAGGCAATTAATTTGCTTACAAGATCTAAAGATATCAAAATATCAAAAATGGCTTCTTTTTTTTTTGAACTCCAGGGATAGGTTTACTGCTTTGTTTTAGAACAATACGCCTGGCTTTTGTAGGCAGTAAATATTTCAACCTAAAATTTTAATGACGTTATTGCCTGCTAAATTAAAGAGAATCTATGTGTACTATGTTACACTAGTCACATTTTCACATATCTAGATTGAAATCATTTATAGTGCATAAATCAATGTAGCAGACAAAAAAAAAAAGGCAGAGTAACCACTATCATTCATAATATGTTTCTCTCAGAGAGCTTACATTGATCTTGTTTATGTAAGAAGGACCTCATTTTACCATACAGACCCTTAAATTTCAGATAGACTGAAAAAAAAAAGGAAACTGCTAATTTTTTCTCTCTGTATGGGAAGATATTTCACCTAGTGAATACAAAAATTTTTCTTCTGAGCTCTTCATTGTCTATACTATAGTATAGGAGTATTCTTAGTATAGGAGAATGTGAAGTAGATCAATTTAAGCTTATACCCTTTAATGATGAGAAAGGCTAACAGGTCTGGTTTAATATGGATAAAAGTTAAAAAGAAAAAAATATTAAAAATATTTATGCTTGAAGGAGACATTTCTTACATCTTTTAATTATAATTAGCTTCAATTACCAAATATCTATTACCAAAAGAAAATTAAAGAAAATTCTACTTTACCATATTAGAAAATACCACTGAAACGCTTTACTCTCAAATGCTAACAAAATTGATTAAGTAACTTTTACCCTCTCATGCATTCAGTCTATGAAGAGTGAGTTATTCTTGCCTTAAAAGTCAAGTTTCTGGGACATCATCTCTTGAGATCTGTGGGAAATGTTTTCAAGGCAATTTGGCATGTATACAACTAAAAGTGTCTCTCTGTCCTAGGCAGGGAATGAATTTAACATTGCAGTATAAATTTCTAGGTCAGGTATACTAGCATACTCTGATTAACTGACTCCTTGAAAACCCAGTTCTGTGTAAGAAACCCAGTTCTTATTTAAGAAATCCCTCTCTTTGAGCAGGAATTTTCCTTTCTCTTCTTTTCATGAAGAAGTAGATTCTTCAAGATGTAAGAATTACTATCTGCAAAAATATATTTATATTTGCTCTATAGTTGTGAGTAAAGATTTCCTGCTACAACTTTATTCACTGTACGCTTTATTCATTTGAATCATTTGTCATATTATTCACTCAAGACTGGTGAGAGAGACTTGCAATGGAAAAGAACTGAAAGTACTAAAGGCATCTACAGCTTATGATGATTTGGAATAAACAGAGGAATCACATCCTGTATTGTATCAGTATTTGAGCTAAACAAAGATCTTCATGTCCTAAGTCCACCCTTTTCTAAAAAACTGTTATTTAAAAATCAGTGGGGAAAAAAATGAAGACGTCAGTGAGTATTGAGGATATATACCTAAATATGCACACAAACTCAATTAATAATGAAAGCAAAAAGCCACCGTAGAGTCCTACACAAAAGGCAGATTTCACTCTGAGTCATCCAAGTTGCAAGTTCCAGAGACATGCAGCAGAACAGATAATTAGAAGACTGAAATTAAATGACTAGACATTGCTACAGATGCAATCCTTGTACGCTACTTATATGCTCCTTGCCAGTCCAAATTAGAGAAAAAATTACATGTCTATATAGAAAAGGAAGAAACCATTACTTGCTTAGCCTGCCTAATCCTACCTTTATCATCATACACAGAGAAACCCTACACTGTATATTTTCTACACTCTACAACATAAAAAAAATAAAATACACTTTAGCTGTTTTTCAATTACTGTGTCATAAAATGTTATGTATGTTACAAAAATAACAACACTGAATAAAATAAAGGAGAGGGAAATAAATAAAAGCAACATATCAAGAAACTTATTTATGACAGTAAGGAAACACTAGGGGTAAGAAAAACAGAGCGCTGTTTCTACTGCAAGAAGACAGAGCATGTCTTTACTGACTGTTGAAGAGGTGCCTGAACTTAAAATCAATATTCATTAGTGTTCTGGTATCATTCTCTACAGTCAATAGTGTACTTATGGCAATTGATTTTTGACCGTTTGTGTGCTGTTGAAGTTTCTGTGTTAGGCAGCATATTTTAGTAAAATGTAATTACATATACAAGGCTGTTTGAAATGTGTAGGAAGCACAATTATGATACAATTTTACAAGCCTCTAAAAGCAATGCTTCATTACAAAATAAATATTGTAAATATTCATAATATGTTCATGATTCAAGGGGATAATATTATGAATAGAAGGATTCACAGGGAGCTGTTAAGTCATATTGTGGCTTTAATCAGCATAAAACTCAGTTTCCATATTTGCTTACTTCCTTTAAACAAAAATCACATCCAAATCAAAATTTCTGAGGTTAATTATCTTACAAACCATGGATTTCTATCTTCTTCATATAAATTCAGAACTGAGAGAAGTATGTCTCAAAAGAATGACTATAATGGTAATACTGTGGGTAAGTCACCATTCTACACCACTTAAACACTGTTCCTTGCAGGCATTTCTTCTGAGGTTATAACTAATGACTTCTTGTTTGAAAAGTAGATGTGTTATCAATATCTTTATACAATAATTAGGTGTTATAACACCTTAAAATATTATCACAAATGTATTGCAAAATGTATTTTGTTTTTTCTTTAAATGCATATGATCTTAAAATAAAATATAAAGCTTTTAAATATGCCATCTGAAAGTATAACTTACATTTACAAAAACCGCAAGTCTCCACACATCCAAGTTTGATGCAAACTGACAGGTAGGAGCAAAAACGTCTTTTTGTTACAGGGATATTTAGAAATAATTAAGCTGGGCAAGCACAAGATTAGTCTCAATTCATATTATTGGCAGGAGGACAGGAGGATCCTTAAGCTGCTGAACACATCTTGCCCACTCCCTTCCTTCTCAACCATATAATTGTTTGAACACTGTTGTCATTTGGACTAAGATCTATTTATTTCCAGAAAAAAACAAGGAAGCAGTGAAAACAAGGAGGCAAGAAAAAGAATAGGAGAGAACATTGTGCCCAAAATCAATTAATTAGTTGTCACACTTGATTTAGGATACATCTATCCCTAACAAGATCTGCCAACCATTAATATAGTTTTAAATGGTCTGGAAGTACAAATCTCATCTCTATCTGTAGTTTAGTTTCAGAGACATCAACATCTCTGGTTTTTAAAAAAATTTTATTTTGCTTGAAAACTTCCAAATTTAGTGATCAGACCTCTCCAAAGCACATTTACATATTTTAATAAATACTGTTTTATAAATACTACTAAAATATATTTTAATAAATACTATTTATTAAAAAAACCCACAAAATTGTTTCAGATCTGAGTACAAGTAGTTAAATAAAACTATTTGTTTCTTTTGTCAGAAAGGAATGTACTCACCAGAGAACATATTTAACTTCCTACAAAGAAATAAAACTTGATAAAATCTCTGCTAAGCCAAATTGAATTGAGGAATTGGAGAATTTTGTTAATAATTACTTTTGAAACTACAAGCTGTACTATATATAATAAAATAGGTTCTATTATTAACGAACTTTTTCTATATAGGCAGCATGTCAGAATTACCCTGAATATAAATTTGTCATTTAAAGAAATAGCACAATAACATTATGTTAATCATCACTTTAAATTATCTGCTCTCCCATATTAAAATATACAACACCAATCCACTGAAGAAAAAATGGATAGAAACCTGATTAGCAGTGAATGAAAGTTTTAAAAAGCCATTAATTAAATGGCTCTTTCTTAATGTAGTATTCTAGTCTACAGAGATTTTAGTATCACCTTCCTGACCAGGGAACAAGAGTGCTTTACACTTCCTGAGGTAAGTGAAAGGGAAAAAAAAAAAAAAAAGTGTCCCATATTTTACAAGTTTTCTTCCTCTGGAACATCCAGAAACACCACATTAAAAATGCAAATGCAAATGATAAATTAAGTATGAAGAATTTGTCCACAAAAGTCAGTGATGACACATAGTGCAGTGTTACTGCACTCATTTGCTTCAATACATGGCTTTCAAATATTTGTATTTGAAGGTAAAGATTTACACTTTTATAACAGGTTACCCATAGAGATGTCACTGGAAGAAATTAATAATGCCCCATTTTAACAGTAGCTCAAAGAGCTGCTTCTTAAAAAGAGAAAGAAAATAATCTGTTTCTAGCACACCATTTGGCAAAACCGAAAATGAACAGGACTACAAAATTTCAGTATGGAATTCCTTACAGAGACATCCACAATCACTCTGTGATTGTATTTTCCTCAAGGCTTTAAGGTTTTGTTTTGTTTTGTTTTCTGTTTATTTTGTGAGCATGTTAAAATCTATCTTTTTTTATAAATATTCCTCTCTTTCAATCAGTAATTTTGTTCTGGAGCTAATCTATTTTTATGCTTATTTCTAACAACATTTAATTTTATTATTTTCTTTGTGAGAAGAGCTAAGTTCCTACCTGTTTTGGAAGCTAATGTTAATTCCTGTCCCTTTTTATTTCTTGCAGGAAGATTCCAAAGTGGGAGCTTCATTTGTTTTTAAATTAAACTGCATTTTGAAATAATTTTCTTAGATAAATGTGCAAACCTGAAACTAGCGCCAGAAGTCATGAAGGAATGCAGTTACTCTTAGCCATAGAGACTGCTTATGGCATGTTTTCTGTTTTGTTTTTTTGGTTGTTTGTTTGGGGTTTTTTTTTGAAAGTTGTGTGCTTGTTTGGTTGTGTTTAATAATTACTAGGAAACCTAATAAAGTTGAGTAGGAAATAGCTCTTTATTTTCAACTGAAACTTCATCCAGAATGACGCTGTGTGTCATATGATGGTCCAATTAAGAGACTTCAGAATTTCAAGCAATATTTTTAGGAAGGGCTGTATCCACTTTCCTGATATGCAGTACTTGATATATTCCAAATGTTTCTTCTTCTTTTCTAAGTCTTCTCAATTTAACTTCAAAAAGAGATTTGAAATGTGATGCATTTCTTTCTAGCCATATTAGCATTTGCTTGTTTGAATTATTGTGTTGTGTTGTATTTGACAGCCAAATTACCTCTTGTCATTAGTTATGACAAACTCTTTAATTTATGCTCCATTTTCATTCTGCTAATATTCAGACAGATGTACAAGATTTTATGAAGCTATACACCAGGTGCTGCATAAAGGAAAATTAAATAATCTATTATTTCTTTCACCTTATCTTTCATACAATTTGTAGTTTTAAATAGACATATGAAATGGTATTTACAAGTGTTTTACCCCACTATGCCCTGTACTTCCTTTCTCCCTAATATGATCTCAATTTTAAAAAATAACCAGCATACAGCTGTTGTTTCCTACCTAACCAATCTCTACTGTCCCACAAAACTGTATTTGTCTATGTGAGTGTCTAGCTAGATAGTACATATATCAACATACTGAAGTTTTAAACAGGGACATATTTCTCCTCCTTGCAACATCAAAAGCTCATGTGTGGGATATCCTCTTAAAGATCAGGCTTATGTGAGATGTTTTAAAAAAATATCTGAAGGAACAGCATTTATCAGAAGACTGTGAAAGCTATCAAAGGTTCAAATCTTCTTTATTAAACAACTATCAATTCCAGGATTACTATTATCTAAATACTAACCACTAATTGTAAAAAGCTTTGAAACTTAAATGCAATAGAGAATTACAACCACTAAATTATTACAAGGAAAAATCATGTTCTCTGCATACTTTCCTTCATTAAACAATTACTTTAAGAAAACAAAGGTTGAAATTTAACACCTCCAGTTCAACTTTCACCTAAAATCACTGAAATTGCTTGGAACTTTCTTTTAAAAAATTACTAATTTCCTCATACTTTCCAAAATAACCAATACTCATTGAAATTCACTAAATGAGCTACAAAGACAACAGAAAAAAAATAATTAAATGTGTTAAGAAACAAACTTTTTACCTATGAAATAAAGGCAAGCAGGAAGCTACATGTAGACTGGCAGATTCAGCCAAGAGGAAAGTACATGACACAGTTCTATCTCCAACTTTAAAATGTGCAATATGAGGAAAAAATTTCCGAGAGCAGTAGTTTGATTTGAAGCTAATCAGTACTGGAGTGCCACTCAAAATAACCTATTTGACCAATCTAACCCAAGTTGTCCACCTGATAAGGGTGAGTTTAACCCTTCAAAAAGAATTCTTAGAACTGTATTTTTGAGCTTATTCACAAATGTCAGAACTTTTTCAATTAAAACAATTCTTCTAAACTATCTCTCACAAACACGGTCATATGAAATAGATGAAAAAACAATCTGGCAGTGTTCTATAATGTGATTTATTTCTTAACAGAAGTTCTGAATGACCGTGTGTGACATGCTGTTTGGAAGCCAATTAAGGACATGCATACTCAGAAATGGAGTTCAAGATCACTAACATCACTGGAAAGCAAAACAAAACAGAAGAGATATATATACTTCAGAGTATCACCTGTTAAGGAAAGTGCAAAGTAGAACCAGTCTAGAGAGATCAAAACTGAACTGTAGCTGGCTAGCCAACACACATCAGTCAACTCATTTTTATCATGAGCAATCCAGGAATTATAAAGGTATGGCAGCATTGTTTTCAAATCTAGATTCCCGTGGTTATAAAATATTCACCAAGAAAGTTAAACAGTGCAAAGTCATTACATCCACTGTGAAGTGAAAAAATTGGTGCTGAACCACGAATATGCAAGTCTGAAATCCAGACACAATCTCTTATGATGTTTATACACACACTGGTAAAATATCTGGCAGCAAATAATTACTTAATTAAGAATCCTAGCTATGCTAACTATATTCACAACTACAACTATGAACATGATATTAAAAAAAGTCCTAGAGACTCAAATCTATTATCAACTGGGACATAAAAGAAAAATAGTTTTGAACTGTGTATAAACATATTTAAACACATCTATGTGGAGTAAGTTTATCCTGATAAGCATTATATGATTTGTGAAACTAAGACTGGTTTTGATGGCCACCACGAATAGATGCCATCTTTGGCTTTTCACAAATTATAGAGGTTACAGATAATTACAATGTCTAACAAATGCTGAAAAGACTTACTAACTAAAGGAGAATTCTTGGTTTATCATAAAACAGCAGATAGAAAATCCAACACCAGCACGTTCAAAGCTGGTATTTGTTTTTGTGCAGAATCACAAGTATTTTATCTCTACATAACTCATGTAGAATTATTTTTTGATTAATGTTGCAACTTTGGATTAATGAGGCAAACTTTGGGAAAAAAAAAAAAAAGAGACTATCAGAGATTCAAAGGACACTCTCTTCGAAAAGCTTTTAGTTAAGACTGCTATTGGTTTCATTCCATTACTTCATTAGCGCTTTGCAGAAGTCAATATGCTGTGCAGTCAAAAAAATCAGCCGAGTGGGCAACATGTTGGCAGATGATCTTTAGAGTTGATAATTGTAAAGTAATATACGTAGGAAAATTAAGCTAAGCCATGTCTATGTAACCATGAACTCAGACCTAAGAGCCAAAATGAAGGAAAGAGACCTAGGGGTCGTTAGATATGTTTCTCTGAATTATCAGCTCAATGTACAACAGCAGTCAAAATACGCCACCCAATGCTGGGAATGTTTTAGGAAGGATATTGAGAATATAATGTCATTTTGACACTGTAGAAAATCTTCATTAATTTTTCTTTATAGCCCACTGTTTGCCTGGGATTTGCTAGGTAAATATAAAACAACAGTTGCTTTAAAGTAAATCATGAGATACCTCCACATGAAGTTCATTAGGTTGACTCCATAGTTGGAACAATAAGTTAAAAAAAACTTTTACATCACAGCAGTAAAATGGATGTCAACTCAAACAGTTAGCTAGTCTGATGAATACTTCTGCCGATTCCTTAAAGTAACTTTCTCAGTAGTATTAATATTATTCAGTTTTACTTTTTCCTAAAAAAAGGCAAATTGTCCAATATTTGATAATGGATAATTTAACTAATCTAAAATTGCAAGAATTATAGTGTCAGATGTCTACAGAGGAAAATAACTGTGACACGAATTAACATGCCCAAAGAAATTGTTTCCATTAGTAAAAAGATGAAGTCAAATATCATAACTGCTATGCAATTTTCTGAAATACCTAAAAAGCCATTTAAAGGAACAGATCTACTGTGATAAGTGAGATGAGTGGTAATATTACAAGGACAATAACCAATGAAAGAGGCAAAACCCTGTGCATATGGAATAAAACCATCTAAAGTAGTGGAAAAGTTATTGCCAGATGAAACAAGTGAAAAAGGGACTCTCACTAACAATCAATATAAGTATCAATATTCATTAATTTTATGTTAGAATCATCTTCTTGCTGTTTAGTTTTACCAGATTTCTAGAGATAAATGTTAAAGATATTGTAAAAAATTGATGGTGGGGAGACAAACTTGAAGAGGAAAAAGGTATAAGATATATATACACACACATATATCAAATTAATATTGAAATATTTTATGAGAAAATTGTTTTAGATTGGTATATAAAAGTGAAGTTTCCTTCCTCACAAAACTAAAAATTGCTTACAGGATTTAAAATAACCTCAAGCTGACACTGACATTACTTTTATTGTATTCTGGCCCATCACTTATGTAACAGTTCCATACTGTTTAAATAAGACTTACCAAAATATACAGGCTCCTGAAAAGATTTGTAATGAGGCTTATTTTACATACTCCAATTGCATTAATTTTCTGTACTTTAATATCAATACATGTGTAGAGAATTGGGGTACAAACCAGCAGAATCAGTTCACTTTAAACTTTATCATTAATCTATTATATCCCTTTGTTTCTGTTTTTGAAATAGGTCTTAATCTACAATAGGACTTTTTTTTCTTATCCTGTGGGAAGTAACTTACTTCAGTTTCTCCATCTGGCAAGTTATTGCTACATGATCTTTGGCAATCCAGGTCGACTAAACACTGCCAAGAAATTCTTCTCTATCCACATACTCAGAAAATTCTTCAAAAATTCTACTAGTTTGTATCAATCAGCTCCTTTTACAAATGCTATACTTGTTTTATCCTGTTCTGGTTTTGTTTATTTTCATTATGTCACCAATTCTATTCTTTATTATAAGTATATTTACAGTTCTAAAGAAAATAATTTAAAATCTGTTACTCTAATAGTTATAGATTTCTACAAGCAGATTCCCTAAAATTTGTCCTTTATTACCTCCATTCTTGGTGGGTGCTATCACTCTACAGACCTTTTTAAAAATTTGCGTTAAATTTGCCACTATATTATCCCCCTTTCTTATCTTATCTTCAAGAAAGAGGCTATATGTGACATTTAGTAGCTCCTCTATCCCATTGTTGGTTGCTTAAGAATTCTTAAGGAAAAAGTAACTAGTTTGCTGTAGTTGATTTTGTTAATTTTGCCTTTTATCAACAGTTTGATTTGAAACAGATATCCTATCATTCTGTGAGTAAAGGTGGATCCACAAAGAAGATGGATGTAAAAATATCACTTAATCTTTCTTCCATGGCCTTATTCAGAGGCTTTGCCTTCTTGATCATGCATTGCTCCTACAATGTCTAAAAGATTTTCTGTTTCTGATACCATCAGAAAAACAAAAAGATTATTAGTTTTTAGTATTTCTCATTTTAAAACCTCCATCATCACCACCAACCCCCCTGCGCTAAACTTTCTTAAATAGTCTGTACTTTTGCATTACTGTTTCCCCAACTATATTTCTTCTACCAAATTTGTGCTGGTTAGGTCATTATCCTCAGAAAAAGACAGTATTCCTCCTCCCTCATTGGTTTTGTCAACACTTGCAACTGAAACACTTTTGTCTTTTTCTTTTCTCTCTGTTACCAGTCTGCTTGGGACTCACCCTCCTGCCTGTTCCTTGCCATTTCACATTTAAAATTTTGCCACTACCTACTGACTGGTTGAAGAAACAGAGTTCATTTCTAAAACGTTATCCTCAACCTCTTGCCATTTCACATGTATTATTTCCTACTGCTTTCAATAAGAAGCCAAATAAATAACCATTTAAATTAACTTGAATTTAATCTAGTTCAATTTACCCAAGTATTAAACCACTTCCCTTTGGCTTTTGATGATACTTATCATCACTTCAGTAGCTCCCATAGATTCAGAAATTATGACAGTGTCCATTGGATGTGAACTGCTCTGCCCTGTACTATCCTGCCAGCTATGCACTAAGACGTTACCCCTCCATCTAATACTATGAACATTCCCAGACAACCACAACCAAAAGCTGTCTTCATCTTCCTGCCTCCTGTCCAAACTCTTCCTCTAGAATTGCTCTTCATCCTTTCCTGTGTCCAGTCAACACATGCCTCTTTGATCCTTCACATAATTTTGTAACAGGTTTCCTTTTAAAAAATCTCATGAAGCCAGCCACATACATAGACTAAACACTTGCATTTCACTCTACATGTAGCAATAATTCTCTGGACACTTTAGCAAAGTTAAAATGACCAAAATAAATGCTACAAAAGTGTTACAGTTAAGATTACCAATCAAATTAATATTTTAACCCAGTACAATATGTACAATGCATTTGTAAACATCAACATTTACTAAATTAACACCATAAAATAGAATGACAAATGAAGCACCTTGGAAGCACATATCTTTGCAAGAGGTTCGCAAACTCTCCCCAGAATTAACATAATTTTGGAACACCTTAGATTCCAGAAGTAACCTTTAGGACTGTTTCCTTTATGAAAAGAACTTTTGCATTTTTCATTTATTATTAACAGTAAGACCTCCAGAGCATTCTTCTTGCAGGCTTATCATAATCCAAATGCTAAAATAGAAACCTCAAGATGTAAATGGAATCTTATCCTAATAAATGTCTGTTTTTGAGATAACACATCACTATGAACATACTTATAGTGAAATAGCACTATATCTCCCAGTTTCAACACAAATTTTCTCAACAGCCTGAGATAAAATGGCTTGTGCAAGAATCTTTTTAAACTTTTATAGGATTAAATTGATGCATAGGCTGATCCTGGGTTTCTCTCCTGCACCAGCAGACATTATATTTCATATCAAACTTTTTTAATTATCTAATTTCTTTTTTAATTTTTATTCCCCCTCCTTCCTTCGATGGAATGCAGACAGGTAACAAAGTATCTATTACATTTAATATAACACATTTCAGACACGTTCGCTTTGCAGGAGAAGTCTGAAAAACAGATTTTTTTTCTTAATTAAGAATACTCGGAATCCTTCAAATCACAAAAAAAACCCCAAACCCTAAATCAAAAAAGAACACATGCTTGTACATGTTCAGTGTCAAATGTTGCCTCAATGCACATTATATCTGGAGTTATTAGCACTTCAAAATTCAACCATGAAATGGAAAAAAAAAATAGCTTACATGACATTTCATTAAATACTGCTGCATCAATAAGAACAAAAAGCAAATAATACAGGAAAAAGAAACCAATAATTTACATGAAATCTGCAAGCAATTAATTTCCTCATGTTTTATAAGTTATTTAGCCATTTCAAAAGACAACGCACAAAGACTTAAATTTCTGTTTTTTTAAAAAACAGCACAACCACTTTAAGAAAGTCCTTGTAGTCATGAATCAACCTTGGCTGACTAAATGGAGAACACAGGATTTATCTGTGACAGTACTAAATTTTTGAGAGGTGGCCAAGTAGTTATATAAGCATAGGTGTTTGTAAGTATAACGAATACAGATGTCCATGTTTATTTTCTACAATACAAAGTTAACAGATGCAGGATATAAATATTTTGACTTACTGAGTCAGTGACTGGTTTATTACAATCTTAGAAATACCAATATTTTCTAGAAAACTCAAATTTTATTCTAATTACATGGTGCATGTTTCATAACTAGTAAAAACAAAAAGAAATACAATGGAGCACCAGATTAACAATTACAAAGTTATTAAAGCATCTTAAAGCTCTCAAATACCTCATGAAGAATTGAATATGAAACTAAAACAGGATGCCAGAAAATTTCAGGAATACATTATCAGGAATTCAGGAATACAGTGGCACATAATTCACCCACAACCATGAAATAAAGTTAATCCTATAGTTATACTTTTTAGCATTATTTTGTAGCCTTGGATTATTCCAGTAGAACATCAATTAAAAGAAAGATTGCTTTAATTCTGAGGTCTAGGTCTTATTGAAATACCAAGACACTTTAGACTAGTTTCAGGAATCACCAAACAAACAAACAAACCTAACAACAACCAATTTCAACAACCAATGCAACATAAAAACAAAAAACCCAACAAAACAGACCTCAAAAAACCCCCACTCAAACACAGAAAAACTTACACAATCTACTTAGACTTCTTAAATTAAGGAATTATGCTCATTTACTTATATATGGAGCTGTTAGCTAACATTAGATTTTATCATATTGACAACTAAACTAATAAAAATTAAGCATAGAAATCTGACAGATAAGAAAAGGGATCTATTTTGTTTTATCAATATTCTCACACACAAACTACAACTAGCATTTATTTGGGATTTTCTAGAATGCTTACATTTCACCACTATAAGCTTTTGAAAGAAACAGTTTACCTTATATAAACAACATCCCTTTACTAACACTGTTTAAATTAATTTTGTAAGAAAAAGAAAAAGGATTAGATAAGAGGCAGTTGTGACTTTTATTTTACATTTTGAAAAAAAAATCCCTAAAGCCAAGCTGCTTATGCATATTGACAGAGACACTAAAGTTGTGATGATAAGATTATGTGTAATTGAAAGTCCTGTGGGAAATGTGTTTTTTCACTGTTTTCAATGTATTTTTTTTTTATGTCTTTCACTGATACTTTTAATTGGAGTTTTGGTCTCCGAGCTAAGGAGCTTCTAAAAATCACATATTTCTCTTCCTTTTAACAAAAAGCATACACTTCTGCTTAGATGAGAAATTCATGAATCATAAATGAAGTGAGGCAAACAGAAACTATTAAAACTATCTTCAACCACCCACAGCTTTGATAGACCCCACACAAGTATCCTGTAATAATATTCTTTATCATTTGGAAAATAATTATATATTGTACTTATATTTTACATAAAAAAGAAGAGCTATCCTTTTTATCCCTAGAAACTCTTCCTTTTCCCCTAACGTTATTAGCACTAATACCACTAACTATTCTAATTTCCTATTTTAACTTCACCTTTAAAACATGCAATTTCTACAAGAAGCATTTTCCATCTTCCCAAAGTCTTTCTAAATTGCAAGGAATGACCAAAGTCACTCCTTGCCCAGACTCCAAATTATACTAGAAGTGAATGAAGCAGAAGAGACAGAATTATATCCACCCAGAGGCCTACATTTCTTTCTAATGACTGAGTGTTATTTTCTCAATTGGGTAAAGCAAATAACCATTATTTTTTCATGCTTTTCCAATGTATATTTCCTTATCCTATACATCAAGAGGTAAGAAGCATAACATGTCAAAGCTATGCCAGGCTTCCTCTAAGTAGCAGCATTGCCTCTGTTGCAAAAGCATAAGGAGAAAAAAGCATGCTGCTGCTGACTAACCTAATAGCAAGAATAATGTAAAAATTTGTAATATTTGCTGTGAATATACCCTTATTGTGTTTTTTTTTTTCAATATGAATATAGCAGAACAAATTATTTTTTTCCAGCCTGGAAGATTTCATTTCTTGGAATTTGTGAGAATAAATGATAATGTCAATCAGAGCTGAAACTGAAAATTTGTAAGTATTTGGGACAGTAAAGAATGTTTATTTCTTCATGGATACAAGAGCTAACAGCATGGTAAATTCCTTTTTCCAGTCACTAGACTCAACTTCTCTGTCCAGAGGTACATGCAAGCATGACTTTGGCTATTGAACTGTATGGCTGCATGTATAAATAATTTGGGACAGGTTTTAGAGCTTTTACAGAGAAAAGTGAACAAAAATCCACAATTTATGTTTTGGGACGTGTCAAAAGGTGAACTAAATACTAAGCAGCTATAATCTTTTGTAACACGTGACAACGAACTTGTTCAGTAAATAGAACCGGTGCACGGACAATATCCTGAATGACTGAGTGATCATGCTTATTTCTATGCTAATAATAATATCAGCAGAACTATTCCAAATTAATGGTGGACAACAATATAATTTTCTGGATTAGGTTTGTTATCTCAATAAATCTTTCTTGTTCAGAATGTTTTGGCCATTTTCCCCATCTTTTTTTTTTTTCTCAAACATTATATATTTTAATAATTCTTATGAGGAACCATTTTATATTATTTATGCACCAAGCAGAAACATATCTGAATTTCAAGTTATTTAGGATGAAGAGGGTTTTTTTGGTGAGTGTTTGTGATGTCAAGACCCCAGATTTCATAGAACCATAGAATTGTTTTGGTTGAAAAAGACCTTTAAGATTATCAAGTCCAACAGTTAACCCAGCACTGCCAAGTCCACCACTAACCCATGTCCCTATGTACCATATTTACACGTCTTTTAAATACCACCAGAGATATGGTGTCTCCACCACTTCCCTGGGCCGCCTGTTTCAGTGCCTGACAACCCTTTCAGTAAAGAAATTTTTCCTAATATACAATCTAAACCTCCCCTAGCACAACATGAGGTCATTTCTTCTCATCCTATCTCTTGTTATATGTTACTGTCAGTAAGAAGCAACTAACCCACCTCGCTCCAACGTCCTTTCAGGTAGTTGTAGAGAGTGATAAGGTCTCCCCTGAGCCTCCTTTTCTCCAGACTAAACATTCCCAGTTCCCTCAACTGCTCTTCATGAGACTTGTGCTCTAGACCCTTCACCAACTTCATTGCCTTTCTTTGAACATGCTCCAGCACCTCAATGTTCTTCTTGCAGTGAGGGGCCCAAAACTGAACACAGTACTCAAGGTGTGGCCTCACCAGCGCCAAGAACAGGGGAAAAATCACCTCCCTAGTCCTGCTGGACACACTGTTTCTGATACAAGCCAGGATGCTGCTGGCTTTCTTAGTCATTCCCATATGACAGACTTAAAATAGCTGTAATAGGTGATGGCAAGTAAAAAAGAGAACAAGATCAAGGTTACAAAGATCATTTGAAAGAACAGTTTCTGTATGTAGCCCAAGAAGTTCAGTGGGGACACCACAATCTCTCTTCTCTATTTAAACTTCCAACTTGTGTAGAAAACAAGCTTGCAATACTTTCAGACTACTTTTATAATAGTGAAAAACATCCTGCAAAAAAATACTAGTACAGAAAGGTAGTAAATGTACTTAAATGTGTAATTAAATATATCACATTGAAAGAGGGTAATAATTAAAGGGATATGGCTCTAAAAAGATAAATCTAGTGTACGAAGGACAGGGAAACAATACCAAGACATTATTCCGAACAAGAAAGATTTATTGACATAGTAAACATAATGTAGAGAATCTTATTGTTCTCCAAACAGAATGCCTCAAAGACCTGAGAAGAACATATCATCAAATACAATCAAATGCTTCTGTGATTTATTCATTCAGACAAACATTTTGGTGGTTTGCACTGTCTTGTCCATGTTTATCAAACAAATGAGCAGTGCTGATAAACAACTGACATAATAATCAAATCTGTCTTATGATTTTGTATTGAGTAGAATATTTACCTAAACATAAACAAACTAACTGACAAGCTAAAGCTTCCTAAAATTTGTGAAATTTGGAACATTTCACACCTCAACTTCCCCACTCAGAGCAAAGAACACAGATTGTGCAGCACTTCATTACAAGAGTTCAACTGATGAACTGAAGTATATGGTTACCTTTGTTGTGTTTCACTCACACTGTATGTTGGATGCAGATTTCCATATATTTTTTACAGCAAATTCTTTTTCCTGTCTTGAAAAAGGGTTTGTTTTAATATCATATTTGTTAATTTCT
Source organism: Aegotheles bennettii (assembly GCA_013398125.1). NCBI lineage: Eukaryota > Metazoa > Chordata > Aves > Caprimulgiformes > Aegothelidae > Aegotheles > Aegotheles bennettii. Next base: position 125,889 of record VZRW01008049.1, on the reverse strand, counting down.
TAAAATTGAATCGAGTATTAACTTTGGAACCCTTGTTTAGCCATAATTTTATATCAAAAAATGACAGGAAACAGAATAATACAAGCTATCTAGGTTGATTTAGCTACTTAAACTAAGTAACTAGACTTCTTAGATGTTAAAGACATAAATAATAAAACCTTCTGAAATTGGCCTGCCATGGTGATTTCTGTCACCATTCAAAAAGGGGTGTTGTCAGATATTTATTGACATTCTGAGGTACACTGCCTGTCAGAAGTGATATTTCTAGACTTTGGGAGATCGTATCCAAATTGCCTATGGGCAAGAGTCAGTTCTGGTCGCATTTTGAATTTCAGGTTTCTCACCTCTAAAAATACACATTTTTTTGTTTCCAAATAGCATTTCCGTGACACAGTTCCAATCCTACAGAAAAAAAAAAAAAGAAAAAGAAAAAAACTATTTGCAAAATGTTAATACTATACAGTGTTATGCAATATCTCATATCAGTCCTTTTTGTGTAGCATAGATAAATCACTGAAATATAAGAAATATATTTCTGTGTATGGATAGTCAGCAGATTATCTCCATTACTCATCTATAGATGCCTGTTCTTCAGTGCTGGGAAAGACATGTGCCCCTGTATAGTGTTTTGTATAGCATATTTTGACTTTTATACTTGGAAATTTAAGAGTCGTCTCTCACTCAGAAAAGGAAAGCTCAATCAAGCTGGATGGTGACAGACATCACTCTCTCACCTAAATCCTATCTCTTTCCCCGTTTAGGAAAGGATATTCACTGTTTAGTGTACAGTCTCCTAAATGCACTTTATTCATAATGTATCCTTCTGTCATAATACTATTTTGCAGGGCTTTTGATTAATTCTTTTTTTCCAAATGAATTTCAAAAATATACTTCCTACTGCCTACCAGCATTACTGAAGCTCAGATACATTTTTAGGGTGATGTGAACAGACTATAAATTAGTCTGCTCTTTCAGTACTCTTTATTCATTGAGCTAGTGCCAGAGCGCTAAGTACTCTGCCAGCAAGAGCAGCACTAGGATGTAGGATTCATGAGACAAAAAAAAAAAACAACAAAAAAAGAGGCACCTCAGGAAAATAATCGGGGGTAATATGAGGGCAGGAGAGACTTTGACAAAATAGACCACTTGGGAATAGCCATAGCTTAGATACCCAACTGGCCTCCACAGCAGAAGGAGAACATAAAAACATACAGTTATCAAAAGTTAATAAAACATTTAATAAAAATATAAATCAATAATGAAAAATAGAAAATTGTTTTTTCTTGAGTAATGCAGTACAATATAATAGGATCCCCTACAAGAAGGATACTGGCAGTAGTATTTCAGTTCTACTGCCCTGACCCACTGCACATTACACACTGTCTCTTAAAACTACCTATACTTCTGCTCAATCTCATTAATTGCACAGATATACAGAAAAGAGGTTACACAAATCCAGTTTCGTTTGTTCTAAATACAGATAGATTTGCAATTCCAAGCACAAAAAGATTACTAAATAATTCTTCTGCAGTGGAGTTCATTTGCATAATTAAAAGCTGGCAACTCTTCATTCAGTGTTCATTTCCTTTACCTACTTGTATCATTATTCAGTTTTCTCAGTGTACATAATTAAAAGGCAAATTTACAACTTATAAATAAATAATAATAGTCATCAACTATCTAGTTTAAAATATATAAATTACTACTGATTTTTCTGTTGCTTTTTATTGCAGAGTTAGCTGCATTCCCATCAATACAGAACAGCCAAGCTTAGTTCTTAGGGGAAAGGGAATACTTTTTCCTGTCACCCAAAACACAAGTGCAAAGCTGCTCTACTCCTGGTTTGTACTAATCAACAAGTAGCGTAAGCATACTAAACAATACATACAATATACAATAAGCAGGCAATCACATGACTACCCAGACCTTTTCACAGTAACTCCTGAGATAAAAAAAACCCAACTCAACAAGCAAACAAAAACCACCCCAGACCCACGCATACACACACCCACCAACTGTACTCACACCTTAACTTAGCAGTGCAATTCAGTCACATAATGAGCTCTCAAATTGGCAGCATATTTATCTAAAGCTTTCTCTATTGTAGCAAAAGATAAGCACCTTGACATGGTAATTCAGCTCTAAATTGGGATGAACTCCCCTCAGAAAATGTCACTCACTGTCCAGCAACACAATATGAACCATCCAGAGACACTACGCTTGTCTCAGAACAAGCATCTTGTGATAAATGCCTGAAAATATTGTAATGAATTTGAACACTGTAATAAACCAAAACAACAGCCCTAGTATACTACAAAATATGTTCAGCAAAGTAGTTTCCTGAATACTGAAGGAACATAAAATTTATATAAAAATAGATATTAACATATAAATATACTGTATGCACAATATACTACACCCTGTAAATGTAGAGGAACAGTAAAAAGAATATAGGAATAAATGAATAAGACACACTGCAGTGTGGCTATGACTTTGGATTCTTATTTAGAAACTTACCAGCTGCTTTTTATTTTAATCATATCTGAGATCTTCACATTTCTGTCTTTTACAAACCTTTTATAGATGGATAAAATAACTTAAGGTGAAATAAAAGGGGAGGGTTGTTTTCCCACCACTGTTCCACTTCCTTGCAGCCATCATAATGAAGGCTGAGAGACTCAGTGGCAGCAACACCAGAACAGGTTCCCATATGATCTTACAAGTTTGGGTATTTTGTTTTTTCTAGACCTATCCAAATCTGTTTATTTTCACACTTTGCTATGAATCTCTAAAGAACAGACTGTCATTACCCTCTAAGACTTAATCAAACAGTCTTTCTCAGATCTTTGTAAATGACACCTTTCTTTCTACCACGATTGTCTCCAGCTTTCACTTCCAATGTATTGTATTCTGAATATTTTTCCTTCTGTATGTTTAATTTTCTCTACCCCATGCAAACATTTCAGCTCTGCTTCCAGTTTTATTTTCAACTCTCGCTGACTGAAGTTGTCTGGCAGTTACTCCTCATTCAAACATTTTTTGAAAACACACTCATTTTGAATCACCTGTGACTCAAGCCTGTAACAATTCAACACTGAAACTGCATTACAAGATGCAATACAGAAATAGGTAGTTTTATTACCTGAAATGTTACAATGCAAATTCTGCCTAGGTTTTCACAATACAAATTGTTCCATGAATCTGCTAAGCTTGTGTAAATGCAATTTGAGATGTGTTACTGGGAAAGACTTCCCTCTCCTCACCCCGCTTGGGCTCCATTTTGGAGCAGGAAGGGCCTCGGGATGATTTGACCAACTAATGCCGCTTTGCTGAACTGAGAAACAGAAGAAATAAGGAATGATGCGGTTAGAGTAGACTATGCTAAAAAAAGACCAGAGCTGGACCCTTTAGTATGGATTACATGGCTTATTGGAATAGTCTTTGAACACCCTGGTTTTCATCTATTAACTTTCACTCAGTAACACAGAGAGTAGTAATGTAGGAAACTGTTTTAAAGCTTTTTGTTCTCTAGTTCAGAGCTTGTCTTTAAACTCATGCTTCTAGGGTCAATGTCTCAATCACTGGGTTATATATAGGGCACAAGACTTAGGCTACAGGTGTCTCCATACTATTTGAGTGGTTGCACACCTGCATAAAACCTGTCTTTAACTACACTGACAAATAGTGATACATAAGGAAAGCAAACCAGCACAGGCTTGACTCAGAAGGTTTTTGGCACACAGTGTACATGGTCAGTTTTCCTGCTTCAAGTGCTGTGACCTTACTGGGTTCTTAACAGTGGTGGCACAATTAAAACTATTAAATGTATTTTGTGGGAACTGATACTCCTTTTGCAGGTCAGAATTTTTACTTTCCAAAACCAGACTAAAGCCCTCAGAAATTACTGCTTTTCCATGTGGTTGGCGATGAACCCAAAACATGTAGTTTATGTGTGATCAAGAGACTTCAGGGCCTTGGGACAGGTAAGGGAATCTGGAGCACAAGTTGTTTTTTCCTCTTTCTTTTCAGTTTTGACCTTTAAAGGTTCCTTCCAACCCAAACCATTCTATGATTCTATGAAATGCAGCACTGTGATTGGTCAATAGAACCATGTCCACAGTTGCAGCTTAAAGGGAAAAAAAAAAAAAAGCAATTCTAAGTGTAGCTTTTTATTAATACAAGCATCCTGAAGTGCATCAGCAGATGAAGCTATTAAAACCAGGCTTATCCAAAACACTTTCCATTAACTTCTGAAGATTTTCATTAGACATCTGAATAGAAGCTAAAATGCTGAGCTTTTCCTGATAAGGTGATAAATACTTGGTTCCTAGACTGTGAGCAATGAGAACAGAATTATATTACTGCAATTGAAAAAAGGAGGGATGAACTGTAATTTGTTACTCTGCTGTTATGAAGTCTCCCTGTGTCAGCTTTGTAGAACTGAAGAATAATGCCTGAACATAAGAAAACTAAATAACAGAAAACTAAATAAAACCCACATATCCTTCATTATAAGTTACATATATACTGTTCATCATATAAAAGAATGAGAATCGTAAGAAGAAATACGATTCATAGGAGTCAGACTGAATGTTATAATATCTATTATGATTTCCATAACCTTTTCTAAAGGCATTTCATATCCTGCCCTCACGTACATGATTTCATGACCCAGAACAGAATTCAGAATATGATATATTTTACAAATTTTGAAACAATTTTATAATTTCCTCCATCTGATAAAGGTGAACTGATCAACGAAATATAAACTGCAACCAGCTTTCTAGATGCAAGCAGTCATGTTCTACATTTCTTGCTTATGAACAAGTGAACAGAAAGTTATTGTAGTCCAGGAAATTAACATGTATATATATATACTATAATACAGACAGAACTTCACAAACACTCACTTTAAAAACCTCAGTTATGTAAGTCAAATTCTTTATGAACACAACTAAAAAAAAATATAACTGACTTGTCTAAAACTAGACTGGAAGCATAAAATCATTAATTATGATATAGAAGAGACAAAGTATTTAAGAAGTAACAGCATGACATATCTATTAAAATGGTAAAAGGGTATGAATATCAGGTGTTATTGCAAAGATGTTTCATACTTCACCATTACGTGAAATTTAAAAGTTTCAATGGACATTGATATTATTAAGAAAACTGTGTTAGAAGCACTTCAAAACATTAATTTATATTCTGAAAATGTGATGTAGACATGATATAATGCAGATGTGAAAGATTTGGTAATTCTGAAAGAAGAAGGGCAAAAAAGCCTACAGATTGCAAAAATAAAAGGGCAAATGAGATTTGCAGATTACACTGACATTAATGAGACAAAATTCTGGAAAGCAGCAGAGTAACCATGTAATCAACTGTATTATAACATAAACACATAATTTGTTACAACAAACAGCTGATATTTAATTCTGATGAGATTTAATTAATCATATACAAATTGAACTAACAGTAAATATATCTAGGCTCTCCCACAGCTACATAATAAGCAACAGGTCCGAAGGAAACCCTGCCCTTCTGCAAAAACTTACAAATGTAGCTTGTACAAACATCCTACAGCACGTTCAGTGCTGGGCAGTGGACAGCCCCAACTCACCCATTGCATATGCCCGGGTTCCAGCCAAGGTGTCTTCCTCTCCTTTGATTCCAATGTCAGTGGCAAAACTACTAGTACTACAGCACCCAAACACAGGGCAATTGTATAGATCCAGCTCCCAGTCACACATGACATTGTAACTAAAAGTAAAGCCAGTAGATTCCAGTATTTGATCCATGATTTTAAAACTAGTACTTACCAGACTTATAGCACTGATAGCCCAGCACAAGATTCCCTTCTGGCTTTCATGTTCATTTGCTACAGAATGAGGAAACAGTAGTCTCAATTTACACTGATGAGCAAAACTCCTTTCAGCTACCTTTACAGACAGGCTACTCTAGCAACCCCAGAAATAAATTGAGAATCACAGACACAAATTACTTATTTGGTGTGTTATAATTTAAATGTATTTTTCTGACTTATCAGTAAAGAATTTATATGGGTAATGCAGAGAAGATATGAAGTATCTGATTTCTGTGCAAGAATTATTCCCTTTATTTCCAATGTTTTGTTGATAGAATTCTCTATTCAAACCACTGTAAGGGTGCATTAGCAATTGCATTGACCTGCTTTTTCTGGTTATTATACATAGTCTTCCAACAAGAACACTGAACTATTGAAGTGGCACTCAGCATGTTTTATTCGGTCTGTGATTAGGCTACACTTCTTTGTTAAATGGAAGTTCTTGTAAAGTATAGATAGGGAACACAGAAAAAACACCTTATAAATCATATTGCATCTTTGCAAATAGTAACAGGCACTAGACTTTGGACTAGACTAACAAAACACTGAATTGCACAAAACTACTTCCTCTGAAACCTCCTTTAAGATTAAAAATTTGAGGAAAAACTATATATAAATACATGGACAGAATTAGATGTCACAGCTGATACAACTGAAAGGGAAGCTTAAAATTAATGAACCTGAATTACCATATATTATTGAACATTAATCATTAGTTACTCAAGCAAGTATAAAATATAATTAAGAATATGATTACTAGAGATTTACTTCCATGAAAAACCACACAATAGCTTTTATTAATACCCATGAATATGAGTGTTTGTATACTCTTCCTCCCTAACAAAAACACTTTTAAACTTAAATAATTTACAACATAGGCTAGGTCTGAAACTTAATCATAAAAAAGTAAAGCTAGAAAACCCTAACTGGAGCAGAAGTCTCTGCTCTTTTGTGTAGGACCACAAATGCCCCTACTTTGTCCTTACCTAGCACCACAAATCTTAAATTTTTTTGATTCCAGAATCCAGTTCTAGGTATTGTGAGTCATACTTGAAACAAGCTGACCAGTAATTAACCTCTTAAAACACTTCGTAACACATTGAATACTATACAGAGGATTAGAAGTCAAATCCTGGACTTTTTTTTTCTTCATTCTAATGAGTTACATCAGTGTGAAAGTTCACAAATAGAAATATATAGTACATCATGCGACTGAACGTTTTAAAATTTTCACAACTGAGATAATTAATCATAAAAGCAGAACTAATCAGTAATAACTTCCAACAGCCTAATTAATTTTAAAATTGGTATACAGGGTATAAACTAGGAACACTCTTCAAACTTCAACATACATGCTACCCAAATTTAAAATTGACCATATATGATAGCAACCATGTCAGAAATTGCTTGTTGTTAACTTCTGTGTTCTGTTTAAGAATTATATGAGATACACAATATGGCCAATAATTCAGCAGAAAAATCTGGTGAAATATATTCACCATGTAAATCAGAATTAAAAATAATAATAATAATAAAAAAAATCAGTTCAGATACGTTAGTATTCACTGTATCATTTCAAGACTTGATTCAAAATTAAAAGAACATTCCCTGTCTTTCTTTTTTTTTTTTCACCCCAGGGGAAAAAGGGAGTAATGTCCCTGATCATCTCAAGAAAACATCCAAACTTAGTGTAAAAGCCAACTTGCTTTTTCTATGCACATCTGTGCATCATACTGAATTTATTCTCAGGAATGTCGATGTTTTCACTGATTATTAATTTCCAAGCAAAGCCATATAATTCCTCTAATTTCCCATATCATAGCTCTGTTCAATCTTGCATATTTAACTTGAACAATAACATTAATATGATTTTCAATGCTTTGGGACCTTCATGGTGGTACAGTTCACTACCAAAGTTCAGTTCGGTTGTTTCATGAACTCTGTTGATTTGAAGCTCTTCTATTGCAGCCTCAGAAAGCAACACTTTCTAAAGCTTCCAGCCATGAAACATTATCTTATGATGAAAGATCAAAGCTTGCCACAATTTTTGCTGCCTCACATCTGTTTTTATAGCACGAAATGAAGCCATCAGCTGTTTACAAAACTTCTCAAAGTTATAGCTTCTTCCGGACTTCTGCAAGTGCCTCTAACTAGAGTGTTTAGTGTTTTAAAATGCTCAGTTCCAGCTCCTCCCAGATTTCACTATAGACTGGCTTAAATCTCACAGTTATTAGCACTAGTCCTTGAGCATAGAACTTTCTGCCAGAAGACTACACTACAGCAAAGAGTTTCAGCTTAACCTCTGCAATAAGTACACGGCAAGACTTCTAGTAAAAAAGCTTCTGAAGCCTATGATAAGCCACTGTAGTTTAAAAAACCCAAACAAACAAAAACACCCAACCCATCTCCACCCCCTAAAAAACCCAAAAACCCACTCCAACACAAAAAAACCCCAGACATGCACAATTTTCTGTGCGAGTACTGTATGCTAAACTTTTAATATTATTTTCAAAAGCATTCAAGGAAATTTGTTTTATTTTGTGTCTGCAATAAATTCTATTTAATACAACATAAACGCAAATGCTGAAAAATGTGAAGAAAACAAGTCCAACAACTTTCCACAAATGTGTAGAAGATGTCTCTTTTGTTGGAGGTAGCTTCTAACATGCAATCAACTGGAAAAGTAGGAGAACACTTCCTATAATCAGTATTTATACCTTACCCTATGTAAGTATTCCCCAACAGAGGATTCATCATCCCCATCTTTGATTATGGACTTTCATATGTTGTTTAATGTTACTAGCACCTTCTCAAGAAACAGTCTGTATCTGTAAGCCACCCTTTGATATCTCTGTATCTGACTCATGCAGATGGTACTAAGAGATAAATTTCTTCCACTGGCTTGAAATTGTAATATATGCCGTTTGCACTATCAATGACTCAATTATTTCTTTTATTAAACTGTACTATTCTCAATAGCAGTAAATAGCAAATGGTCCCCCAGAAAATGTTTCTAAAGCAATACATTTTTCAAGGCTGCTACCTGGTTCTGATTTGCATTGGAGTGGCAAAATGAATCAGAACTCATATCCTGACTGCACAAAATCCCAGCATTTCTCATACCTTTTCTATGATGTTTTCTGAATGTGTTGATGTAGCTATCATCAGCCAGGGTATGTTTTCTAATTCACAAAAAAACTCATAAAAAGGAACCATAAGTCACAGGCCAAATTAGATGTCTGTTGGGGTAGGATGATGGCATGTAATGAACCAGCCACTTGATAGCCTTGTGATCAAACACACAGCCATATACCAAAGGTCATCTCGAGGGGCAGGAAGCAGAAAGAACACCAACTGTTTCCAATCGGACACCGGAAGGGACACAGGAAGAAACACAGAGAAGTAAGGCAACTTTACTTCCGACTGACGTGGTCAGTATACTACCAGGAAGAGCATGGACCAATGGGGAGCATTGTCAGTTGGACCAATGGGAGTGCTGCTAACACGCATGTCTGCCCCACATACTGGGGATGCTAACCAATTAGCGTGTACGCTTTAGGCGCGTGGTCTGAATGTGTATAAGGGATAAAAAGTAAATAAACCTCATCTTTGCATTTGGGTTACAGTAACCCACCTCCCTGAACTCAGTAAGTGAATGAGTTATATTGCCTAAAACTACAACCAGTCATTTACCTGGTTTACAGAGATCCAATATAAGCCAGATCCATACTGACATACTAAACTAGAGAACAACTTTTAAACTAAATGTAGTTTTCCTTCTCTTGTTGGCATGTCTTGGTCCAGATAAGTAAAATTCTGAAAGTTTTACTGAAAAAATCAAGTTACAGGCAAAACCACCATTTTGGCACACTGCACTAGCAAGGATAAATCTGTGGCTACCAGTCACATCACATCAAAAACACAGACAAAAGCTATTACAAAAAGAAAAGCTTATAACAAAAAACAAGTCTATGTTATACACAGAGTAACTTTCCAAAAGATTTCTCCATGACTCTGAGCTGGTTGGTAGAGGTCCATACATTGACAGCAGAAGCACAAACCTCTCACAATATGCTAGTCCTTCAGTCCTTCCAGCTGTTTTTGTACAACCATAATCTGTAGTTCCTAACCTTTATTCAGAATTTACACAGAGACAAAAATGCTTTGTTCACTTTAAAACACAATATATAATAAATGCAACTCCAAAGTTGAGTTTGTGTAGCTAGAGATGACATTTCTTCAGGAAATACATTTATAGATTTTGTCATGATCTACAGTACAGCAAGAATTACTTGTGACTCTTTATACAGAAGTCCAGAAGACAGAGGATTGCCCATCAATAATTTCCATACACTTTCTCCCTTGTTGAAGTAGAATTACAGATTGTAGATGTACGCATTATCTTGCCTCAAATACTTTCCATCATCATAAACAACAAAACACAACTACCTTTCTAGCTTGCTGAATTTTTGTTTCTTTATGTATGTCAAAACACACTTGACCTTATATACTCTAGAGAAGAAAAAAACAAAACCAAAACCAAAATCATATTACTATCTAAGGGTCACAACTGTTACTTTCAAAGCTTTCTGCAGACAGGTTTTACTTTGAAGCTAAAAAAGGACAGTGTTTAGTTCTTCATTACACAGAAGTTAGCTGCAATCAAGCATCATCTCTGTAATATTACAAGGTTTCCAGTGACATTATTTCTTTGTTTTGTTCAGATAATATAAGCTTTGTATCCTTCCTAAAGTATACTTCCAAATTTTAAATAACAATTCTAATATGACAATACTTACCTTTTAAAGATATTAATTCTAATGTGAAAATTGAATGCTTCCTACTTTTGAGTTGGAAGTGGCGTCCTCTGTGAAGCTCTACTATTTTGAAATCCAATAAATGAAAATAAGAAAAAAAAAACCTAGATAAATTATATAGAATTTTCAAAGAGCACAGAAATACTTTGTTTACAAATTAAACAAAGCATGTACCCAAACTACCATTGAAATAGTTTGGAAAAGTTACTATGTATTTTCTTTAATTGATAGAGTCATAGACTAAATAAAAGTCAATCTTTTTAATTTAGTAGAGATAAGAAAGAACTTGTAATTCAACTTTTTGGATTCAGTAAATAAAACATTTACACAACTCTAAGACATCAGAAGACAAATAATTTTTCTCTGCTCACCTATGTATGTGTGCCATAAATTACAAAGAGAAAGTATTTCTAAGTGTACACACCCTCTTACTACTCTAATAAGTTAGGGATTTTAATACTAACTACTGATAATGATACTTGGGTCTTCAGAAACATTACTATTTTGAGACTTAAATTTTATAATTGCTTCTCATTTAAAATACATTAGCATAAAACGAGAGATTATTTCTGAGACTAACCTATATGAGTACTGTTTTCAATGGCTATCACTCATGTCAGAAAACAATTCTCACAGCAGCTGTCACAAATAAACATTAATTTTCTGTTGTGAAAGTCCAGAAGTGGAAAAAAATGTTCCAAGATCCTACTAATTTCACCTCCGATCCTATTGCCAATTTCAAATTTAGAAAATAACGTAAAATCACGAGAGTGAGACTTTTCCTAGAAATAAAATGGTATTACCTGACTAGGTCTTTAAAAATAAAGAAAAATAAGTAGGAAAACATTGTGGAAATTCATTTCAGTGCCAAGCTTATGTTCAGTCTCAGATGACACTGCAACAAAAAGGGCATACCACAGTGTAGAAACACAATGAGCTTCCTTCAGTGCATAAAGCACTCATTGTTTGATATTTGTCATCTGTGTGAATGCTATTGGTCCTAACTTTAAAATTTAAAGTTTGTTCCATTCTCACAGTGAATGACTAAAAGCTTGCATTTGGTACAGACCTGGAATAACACACTGACTGATGCTTAAGGTATGTTTCCCACACATACACCTCCATCACTTCTATGATGCGATATTCATTGCTTCTGAGACTTGCGTTCTATTTCAAATTTATGACTCTAGTTTCAGTTTCTATCTTAGGTATTTAATAACATTTAAAAATTCCAACAATATATTTCATTCTATGCATCGTTTAAAAACGAAGGCATTTTTATTCATATTTTCTATATCTTAGCCACTTTGCACCATCTAATTTCAATGTTGGGCAACTCAAGGTCTTAGTCAATGACAAAAATATTGTATTTTCTTTTCTCTGTAAGCAGGAACACATTTCTATCAAATTCAGCTTTTTTCAGACATCCAAAGGTGCTTTATTGTGTAACAAGAGTTTAGTTCCTTGTTCCACAAAATCAGTAGGAATGGAAATAGGGTGAAGCAGCACTATATTTTACCACTGACAAACTTGTGATTAGCACTGACAAAGGTTTCTCACTGGATGGCAATGTATCCAGCCATTATGGCATTGTAAAAAGTAGTTTTAAGTGCAGAAGAGTTGTATCTTGGAGCAAATAATTTTTAAAAAAAGAAGAGCGTATAGAAACATTTCTACAGAATATCTTCCCTTGTCTCACCAAAAAGAAATTCCGTACCTGTTCTACTTCATTATTTACATCTTCTTACCCACTGGACCACCTTTTCTTCCCCACCAAGTCAGTTTTAATTTTCCACCTATCTATTAAAGTAATTATGAGATTTTCAAAGCAGGAAACTGCTTTCACTTCCACAGACCTCTGTGTCTTATATGTGTTCCTAACTATCTATTACTTCTCCCTGCTCTTTACAACACCAAACTATTTCTAGTCTAATCTTAGTGGCAGAAAATTGATGTCCATTATTATATTGACTACAACTGACTGAAAGTACACTTAAAGCAATGTAAAACAAAATCTGTATATTCTGAAGAACTTGTAAACTGACAAAAATATAAAAAGACACAATGTACTGGGACACACAAGGTATTTAATAATTATTATTATTGTTATTTCATGTATTTCATAAAAATAAATAAATAAATAAACTTTTGATACTGGAACTAGGATTGGAATGGACAAAAAATGCATTCTGTGTTTCAGAAAAATTATTTTTAAAAACCCTAACAAGCAAAACGAAAGGCTCACAAGCTGAATCTGAGGCATCCAACTGGTATTATTGGAATGTGAATGTGGAAGACAATCTTAACAGTAAGAAGAAGTGTACAGATTGATGATTAAATGAAACTAAACTATTTCACCTTGAATGCATGTATTGCATGACTAAATGAGACAGAGTCGAAAAGAGTGGAGGTAGGGAAATCTGTGGAATGTTTATTTACTGTGAAGAAAAAGTTAGCAGCCTTTTTACTACGTGATAGAAGGGACAAAGTAACATGCAGGTGAAGTAATCATGGCTGTTAATGACGCTGTTAAAATAATAAAAGGAAAGATGGAATTTTTGTTAAACATTTTTGAGGTAAAGAGACAGGAGAAAGAACATTAAATGTAGCATGATTTTAAGTGTTTTGTCTGCAGGGCAGAGACACATGGTGACATTCTGAATAGCTTTATTAATGTAGTGTCTTGTTGCTCTCCACACTACTTATATAAGACTCCTACACTTAAGAAAAGAACTCTGACTTACAAGGCATATATTGCTGGGAAAAATGACTTTTCCAGAACTTCACCTGAACAAGACATTAATATCCTACTGAAAACTGCAGCAGCCAGTTACTATATCCAAGCAGATTTTTTTCCAAAGAGGTTTAAGAAACCTTAGTTGCAATGATCACATTTGCTAATGCTCATTAACATGAACAACTGAATTTTGGTCATACTAAGAACTTCAGTGCTTCTAAATTTAGAGTTATTTGAAAACAGTTCAGTTAAACTAACAGTTTCCATTTTAAGATAAAACTTCAATTTTTATAATTACTTGTCTCTTCAGGTAAATGCTGTCCTTGTCCAAATTTCATCCTCACAGAACCAGCAAAATTTTTTGTTTTGATTTTTTTCCTTTGGAGGCTCTGAAGGTTTAATTTTTATTTTGAAAGTCAAAGGAAAGTAAAGGTTCAATATTGCCTCAAAAAGTCTTTGGTTTACTTTAATCTATTCACAAATCTCTTGCTATCTCTCAAATTCTGCCCTCCCTGGAGCTAATATAAAAGTATTTTCTCTATGAATTCAAGCTTTGTTCACCTTTTTGAACTTCATTTTTCTTCTACCTCTTATTTTACCTGCATCAGTTCTCTAACTAAATCATCCTTCCAATGATTTTCATTCTTTTCATCTTTCATTAGTCATCCTTTGACAAAAAAACCCCAGAACTTTGTTACGCTAACAACTATATCACTCATCTGCATTCAGCTTTATTTTCAATAGTAAGACTCTAAAGATTTACCTATTATTATTGAAGCCTCAACAGCATGGCATTCCAATACCTGTCTAGTTTTTTAACAACTGTGAAATTGAATTGTATAAAATGAACTCATAAAATGAGGAAAAAAATTCCTTTTTCTACATACTTATTTCTGTCTAATTCCAAGCAATGAATTACAATGCTTCCTAACAAACCAAAGAAAACCACAACCACCTTCATTTTCTAATATAAGGAAAACTCAGAGTCCTTTAAAGTGTTTTCCAGCTAACTGCATCTTTTCTATTGCATATGTATTTCCCAGTAAGAAGTGGTCTGTCACATTTAGACTTGCATGCTTTTAGTCTGTGTGTTTATATTTCAGAATTACCTTTGGTCCACCATTTTAACTCTTTGGATTTCTTCATGACACAATAAACACTGTTGAAAGATGTATTTTATGTTTTTGCTCCATGAAAAACATTCCTAATAACAATTCATTTGTCTCATTGTAGCTATTCTTCTAGAAAAGGATGAAATATATTTTTTTTTCTGGCACAGTAAGGGTCTTTGATATTGCTGATATAATTAAATTCCAGGTTTATTGATTTATTTTCCCAAGTATCTCCTACTTTCCAGTGGGAGCAGTTTGTCCTACAGAAATTTGTTATATTTGAATAAATTGTTAACTAGGGACTATTTACAGCTGCACCTGCTCTTATATGTATCATTAAACTGTGTAATCACTGTCCCTTTTTCCTGACTCAAGTATTTTCTGCACAACCATAGAAAACTGAGTAAGGTCTTTTTCTAGGGATGAAGTAGTAATAGTGACTCAGTTGAAATCTTAAATGTATTTAAATGTACAAATCTAATTGTATTTCATTTAAAAAATCTTAGTAAAGCCCTCACAAACTAGAAGGCATATCACTGAAGGAGATCTTATAATACAGGAGGAATTAAAAAAAAAAAGCTGTCTTTTGTCCTGTAGTGTCAGTTCCTTTTTGCCTGGCTTAAACCACTTTTCATAAGTTGTCAAAATTATGGTTTTGAGTAAGGAGGCAGTTGTATTTTGGAAAATAAAACAGTGATTTTATCATACAGGTTCTGAGTATACTAGGCACAAATAAATCTGTTGTTTCTTCTATAATCAACACATTTATGTGGAATTATTATTTGCTTGGTGGTCATTTTGGTCATACTATAAAAAGAAAGAATAATAAAAAAAAAGAGATCTCTCTAATTTTATGGTTCAACTTGATGATTTTAAGGGTCTTTTCCAACATAAATGAGTCTATGATCTAGAAATGCTAACTCCAATTATATCATACAGTTAGTAATACATTCCTCATTGACTTCAAAGCTTCCATGATTTGTCTAAGCTTCTTGTTCTGCTGCTATACAGATTTTAAACTACATTACACCGAAAAACAGCCACCTGAGCAACCACTGAGCTCAAGCCACACCGTCCAAGTCACAGAAGGCAAAGACAGGGACAGGGAGAATAAAGAATCAGGTTTGAGACCACCTAAGGAACCTGATGGTTCACAAGTCCATGGGACCTGATGAGATACACCCCTGAGGGAAAGAGTCCCACTGACTGGAAAAGGGGAAATATAAACCCTATTTTTAAAAAGGAAAAAAAAGATGACCTGGGGAACTACAGGCCAGTCAGTCTCACGTCTGTGCCTGGTAAGATCATGGAACAGATCCTCCTAGAAACTTTGCTAAAGCACATGGAAAATAAGGAGGTGTTTGATGACAACCAATATAGCTTCACTAAGGGCAAATCATACCTAGCAAATTTGGTGGTCTTCTATGATGGGGTTACAGTGTTGGTGGATAAGGGAAGAGCAACTGATGGCATCTGCCTGGACCTGTGCATGACATCCTTGTCTCACATGACATCTTCATCTCTAAATCAGAACAGCATGGACTTGACAGATGGACCACTCGGTGGATAAGGAATTTGCTGGATGGTCGCACTCAGAGACTAGTGGTCAATGTCTCAATGTCCAAGTGGAGATCAGTGATGAGTGGCATTCCTCAGGGGCTGGTATTGGGACCAGTTCTCTTTAATATCTTTGTCAGCAACATGGAGAGTGGGATCGAGTGCACCCTCAGAATGTTTGCTGATGGCACCAAGCTGTATGGTGCGATCGACAGGTTGGATGGAAGGGATGTCATCCAAATGGACCATGACAGGCTTGAGAGATGGGCCCATTCAAACTGCATGAAGTTCAACAAGGCCAAGAGTAATGTCCTGCACATGGGTCGGGGCAATGCCATGCATAAATACAGGCTGGGTGGAGAATGTATTGAGAACAGCCCTAAAGAGACTGAGGACTTCGGGGTGTTGGTTGATGAAAAGCTCAACATGAGCTGGCAGTGTGCACTTGCAGCCCAGAAAGCCAACGGTATCCTGGGCTGTACCAAAAGAAGTGTGACCAGAAGGTGGAGGGAGGTATTCTCCTCCTCTACTTCACTCTCATGAGACCCCACCTGGAGTACTGTGTCCAGTTCTGGAGTCCCCAACTTAAGAAGGACATGGAGCTGTTGGAGCAAGTCCAGAGGAGAGCCACAAAGATGGTCGTGCCAGAGCACCTCTCCTATGAAGGCTGAAAGAGCTGGGTTGTTCAGCGTGGAGAAGAGAAGGCTCTGGGGAGACCTCATAGCAGCTTTCCAGTACCTGAATGGGGTGTACAGGAAACCTGAAGAGGGACTTTTTACAAGGGCATGGAGTGATAGGACAAGGCAGAATAGGTTCAAACTGAAAGAGGGTAGATTTAGATAGGATATTAGGAAGAAATTCTTTCCTGTGAAGGTGGTGAGACACTGGCACAGGTTGCCCAGAGAAGCTGTGGCTGCCGCATCCCCGGCAGTGTTCAAGGGCAAGTTGGATGGGGCTTAGAGCAACCTGGTCTAGTGGGAGGTATCCCTGCACATGAGCTTCAAAACATTAATTTCTAAGATAAATAAAATAATTGATTTTTTGCTACTGTTTAGAAATATAATCTATTCCCAAAAGCTAAACAAAACCAACACTGATGTCCAACATCTTAGAAGCTTTAAAATGTACAGATTTTGAACTTCACATTTAATTTACTGCATAAACCCCTTGTTTATCTTAAACAATCCATTTAGACTGCTAACCTAATTATATTTTTAATTCCATCAAGATCATAAATTAACGTCCTGTTGAATAAGTGAACACGAATTTGTGACCAAAATGTTTGGATGGGATATTAGGAGTTCAGATGGGAATTTGGACTGGTGCACAGATTTAGACCCAAACTCAAAATATAGCCTAGTCCTTTCCCTAGTGTAATAAACAGCATTTGGCATACCTGTTTTGAAAATATCTTTTCAGTTTTAATCTAATCCAAGAATCTTTCATTAAACCTGATGCTTACATTACTTAGCACTCCATTCTAGAGCTCAGCATGAAAGTATAAAAGTGCAGTGATCCTTAGGACACATGCTGTTTCATAAGCCATATTTAATGAATTCTTTAACTGCAGAGAAAACCTTCATGTGGTGAGCCTTGAACTACAATAACATTGTTTAAAGTAATTGTAAATAGTATAGTTTTCTGTTTAGAAAAGATCTACTTTATCCTGGCCACAGCACTCTCGAAGGAAGTTTGTCTTCTATGACAATAGAACCAACATAACAGAAGATGACCTCACACACGGATCCTAAGAAAATATAAGAAACAAATTAGCACTTAATTCATGGGCCAAGAAGCAGGAGGACTCAATTACCAGATTCTATTTCATTTATTTTGCAAAACTGCAAATACTACATTTGATTCATATTTATATACTTCATATATCTATTCCCCTTACTTTAGTTACCATTTTTCTTCCTGATTAAGAAAAGGCAGCTACCTGAGATTAACACATTAACAGTACTAACCATTCAAAATTTCCTTCTTTATTTATCTTATTTATAGTCATTGCAGATAAACAGCACATTTCACGTATTGTGTACTACTTATGTTTCATGGTCAACAAAATAATTAGGATGTTTGGATAAACAGGACCCAACAAAAGATGCATCACTTGCTTCTTCTAATGAGCATGTCACCTGCAAAGTTTGCAGGGTACAGGCTGTTTCATATACAATGTTAGGTAACTTACAAGATATGACCGAAGTGGCTGATGGTAAATATACACTTTTCTAAAAGAATATCTGTTTTGTGCATGTTCTGACATTAGTTTAGTTCAGCACATCAATACATGTTTGTAGAATTTTATAATCTCTGTGAGAGGGGAGAAAAAAGAAGCTTAAGAAACCAAGGAGAGTCTGTTAAGACCAGATTTTTGGTTTTCGTTTCAGTCTTTTAATTCCCTATATATAGGAAATTCTCTCTATAAGTTATGTAAATATTTTTAAAAACAAAAATGTATAATTTTATAAGATACCAGGATAATGGTGATCATATGTGCATTAAATGAATAAAAGAAGGCAATTTTCAGTGAGAAAAACTGCTAACAATGAGTATACGAAAAAAGGTAAACCATACACAAATGCTGTCATATGAAAGAGACAAGTGACTTGGAAATGAGAACAGTTCTAATTTCTTCTTAATTTTTAGTCATGGGTATCTAATATAACATTTGCACTCCAAGCATACACAACCTTTTCTTGATAGAAAGGGCTTCTATGTATATGGCAAAGATTTAAAGTGTCACAGTTCATTCATCTGTGCAAGTTTGATAACTTAAGAATCATGAAAATTGTCAGAATATGTTACATTTAATCTAGGTTGCTTCCTAACTGATGGACACCTGAGGTTGGCAAATACCTGCAGGCCAGTTTAAATTTATATATGTATTTGTAAAATCACTTTAAGTTCCAGTAACCTGTGTGTCATATTCAAAGCAGTGGCGTGAAACCAGGAAAAGCAAATCAAACGTATTATTTGAGCCACATATTTTAAGATTCAGTGTTAATCATTAACTTCTCATGACCATCCTAATTTATATTTCCAGTACTCTTTCCCTGGCCTTCCATAGTGAGTTTCCTAGTAAAATTTATGCTACTAAATTAAGAACAAAGAAAGTAAGAAAATTTATGTGTCTCAAAAGTCGTTAGTATACATTTATGTTCCTACTCTGAATTTCATGCATTAGAGCAGTTATTTCATTCAAATCGTGCTTGTAATTTTGGAGTGGCATTTTGTTTATAAATTGCTCTGAATTAGTCCAATCTAGGCATTAGCTCTTAGAAGTTTCCTAATCCTCCAGTACCTTAAATAAGATTCATATTAGATCCCTTAAATAAGATTCATAGCGATTTGACATCCAAAAATGTTGGGAGATAGCGGACAAAGACATTGCAGGCAAGTCACATTGTACAGGGCAATGCATCAGAAGTTATCAGATAAAAATAGTATTTTTGAATTGTGTGTTGTTTCTGAAGCATATGACTATTCTAGAACATTAAGCTAATTTCTAAATAAAAGCAGTGCATTCCAAAATTCCTAATTTTCTTGGATAACAGGAATTGCTAATTGGTATGTTTTGAGCTACTTAGGAAAACCTTGTATGTTTATTAATGATGTTTCCACTCCTTTACTAGGATTTCATGCAGATCAAAAATTAGCATTTCTTTTTAATAGCCTGCATATTTATGTTTTACAATCACTTCACCAAATGCTATTAAGGGTATGTGAAGCTGACCATGGCATTGTAGAATTGCCTGCTATTGTAAAACCATGAAAAACACAAATGTAAATACAAAAAAAGGCTTAGCAATTTATTAAAAGAATAACATTGTTATCATTACCTGTTGTGTAGTAGCAGGTTGGATCAATGCTAGTCAAAGCTGAGGACAGTACATTGTTAGAAGTTAATTTAGAATAGAATCAAAACAAACAAAATCAATATTGGAAACAATGAAAGTCTTTATAACAGAGATCAGAAAGTATACTAGATTGAGAAACAAAATATCTATATAGCTATTAACTCAGATTTTCCTGAGTTTCTACTCCTCCAACATTATTGCCAGTAATAAGCACTTTTAAAGACACTAGTTTTCTAGAAATCTGTCTCAAATGAGCCACTATTTCCATTTCAGTGCAGCCAGAATTTCCTTTGGGAAGTCTGTGCTCACTGTCTTCTGTGCTATCATTTCATAAAATATGGTATTGCACAGTCTAAAGGTAACTATTCTAATCTACAGGTAATTCACAGTGCCACATCATGAAAATGTATTTGTTTTTCTAGCTTATTTGGAGGCAAGGGAAGTACCTTAGATTTGATTCTCTCACTCTTTTCAAGTGTCCTGAGTAGAAATGTTATACCTCTGCAGCAACAACCACAGTCAGCTCTCCCCTTGTGATCCACATAAACACAATTCCTTTCATATTCTACTGCCTCCTCTAAGATTACAGCTCAATTTTCTTTGGCATCTCCAACTACCAATTGCTGTTTAAAATTGGCTTACAATAATTTTATTGGCTATTTACAATTTCAGACTGAAATAAATATAAACACATAGATGACTAAACAACCACAACAGAAATTTTCACTAGGATGTAAGTAGAGGCAGATCAATAAAGCACTGAGACAGACTTTTGAAAGAAACGGGGGAAAAATTTTAAAAAAATAATCATGTAAAAGGCTTTCATTTTACTTATGTACTTCCTTTTCCTTCAATCCAGCCCTAGTATAGAGATCCAAAATCCTAGTAGAAGAGACTTTGTGTTTTGATAAGTTAAAGATGAAACAATCTGGTTTGGATATCCATTTTTTCATTTGTACCCTGCTAATAGGTATTAATCCCAGATAGCATGTGTCTGTCATCATCACATTACAACTGGACTAGACTATAGATAAATCTAAAATAGTTGCTATTGTTCTCACTATGCTACCAAATAGCTCAGATCAAAACAAAATGCACAACTATTTTAGTCCTGCTTCTTGGTTAAGTTTATATTTTGGGCTACCATAACTTCTTGGGCTTCTTTTTATTCACGAACAGACTAAAGTGGTCTTATGCACGTGTTGAAGCAGTGTGCTGTGATACAGTCAGCTTTTCTCCTTATTTCTATCTCTAAATATGCATCTTAAAATAAGTTCATCTCACAGATATTTTTCAGTTCTGTTTTTTCCATACAGAGATGGGTTACATTTCTTCATGATATGTTATTCTGCAGAGAAAATAGTATCTTATTTTAGTGTATATCACCATTACACAGAAAAAGACCTCCATCTTACATTCTATCTAAATAAAACATCTTTTATTCAATAGAAAGTATTATTACATCCATTGATAGTCATGCCAGACTAAAAAAATAATGCTTTCAGATAAAAGAGGTTTCATACCATCTGCCAGTGTATCAGTTGGGAAAAAGATACCTACATCAAACATACTGTGAACTACCAATCTTTAATTAATATGGAAAATATTAATCTCACTGGTAATGCAGCTGCAGCATTGTCTGAGGTAAAGGGTATATTTTGACATATGTCTTTCTACTGATCGATGAATCAACAACATAGCAGCACACAAAAAACCCCAAAAAACAAACAAACAAACAACCCCCCCCCCCATACACACATTTCTTCTATATCCCAAGTTCTGGTGGAAGTTCGGTTGCAACAGGAGGAATAAGGGGGAAACAGGGAGGGGAGAGGATGCGGGGTCACAAACAACCTGAAAATGTGTTTATATACAAGTTGATGAAAAATAAGCCTATATGCCCTAGTGACAGTCCATCACTAGAATTTTGCAGGACTATGGCCTGTTAATTAAGTTTTCCTATTCCTGAAGCAATCTCAGAGGAAAGCCTGAAAAATATTGATTGCATTGTAAGTTTGATACATATTTGGGCTGTCATTATGCCACGATTCACAGTCCTTCCTTTTGATTAGTGACTTCCCAAAAAGATCAGGTTAAATGCTACTCACATCTGACTCACTTTTTTAATCTACAACATACACCTTTTACTTACTGTCTGGGCTTAATGTAATAAGGTTTCCAAATGGGTATTTTAATTAGAAGATAATTAAATAGCCAAGCTGGGAACTTCAAAGATGCACAAAAACACCACTTTATTAATAATAAAAAGGTTCTCAGCTGGTTGAAGGGACTTGGAATACCAACTTAAAGCAAAATGAATACTGCTCAATAACAAGATGCACATTTCTTCCCTCAACCCAAGTAATGAAAATGTATGCTATTCACACCCTAAAAAAGGAGGCTGCAAATAAAAGTCTGCTTGCATTTGCAATGTGCAAATATCACTGCATGTGATATCACAAATGTGCCTCTTTGAAAGTGTTATTTTTTTTTCACTACTGCTTTTGTTTGTTTTGACTCATTACGATAATCAGGATGTTTTCTAATTTTTACATTTAAAGATATTTCTTTCTCTATATGCCTAATTACTCATGAATTCGGTGCTTATATGCTAAGTACTAGAGATAAGCTTCTCAAGTAAGCCAGACCTGTCATTTAAAACGAGGAAGCAAGTACCCGTATTTCATAAAGTGAGGTTTACGGAGCAACTTCTAACCTGGCATTTAATAAGGACAAAGATATAAGGTTTAACAACCAGTATATATATATATATATATATAAATAATAATCCAAATTTCATTTGGTTCACTGTATGCATTTTTCCCAGTAGCATGTATTAAACAGGACCTATATAAAATGTCTATGCAAATGACACACAAAATAATCACTATGAGACAGTAATGTCTTCTGAGGCCAAATACATACAGGAGAGCATACTTAAAATGCATGAATAAAGTAATATAATTTAAATATTTTAGATCATAGTGAATAAGAAATAGTCCCTTTGCCATGTTTAAAGTAATACAAGTAAATCTGGAAAAATTAGAAATATCATACAGGAAAGAGAGAGTGCTAGGAATATATTAATTTTGACCTCATTCAATAATTGATGCACTTTGGCTTATATCTGGAGCTTGATACTCCATGACTGAAACAGCAGCAACGATATCTGCTCTTGTCTTAGTCTTTCTTGTCTCTTGACCATTTGCCAAATTGTAACTGTGTGAGTTCTCATCTATCTACGCAGAATTACATATTCCCAAGACTTCAGTGTTCTTTGGCTTTCTTTAAATTCAACCTGTTGCTTTTTTGTTTTTCAACTTACCATTAGGGAAAATATATGTGGTTTATATAAAATAAAGTCCTAGTCAGAGTACAAGGGTTGGCTGCAGTAAGTTCAGAAGGAGCAAATACAGTTTCTCTGTGCGAATATACACCATGCAAAGGACTTAAGATAGAACCTTGGGGAAATAAGCTCTCAAATAAGCATTTATATGCTTTCATTCAGATACTATATCCATAGTCAATAAACTTTCACCATTCTGAAGAACAAACAGATTTTTCATTCTTCATTAGTCACTCTTCTTGACAGATATTTTGTGGTTATTTTCATTTGGCATTCTTACTTGTCATTCTGAATTGATCTGGAGTGAAATATATTGCAGTAGGCTTTGGTGAAAACCAAATCTATGATTTTACATTTTAATCAGAAAAGGCTGTCCCAGCTGTTGGTTAAATGATATTCAAAATTATCTTCCATCATGTTCTGGGCCAAATTTCATCTATAATGTAAGTAGGCAGCACTCTAGCACCTCCACTGCACTTGTAACTCATCAGAATGGATGAAATTTGGCCTTCGGAGTTCACTTCCAAGCACATTAACAGTCCATATTTTCACTACAGATACTAAAAACACATTACGATTTACCATGGAACCCAATGAAAAAGTGCTGACAGCTTTCTTAGCACATTCTGCTTTCTTTTTGCAGGCATGGAAAATATGCTTCATGGATAAAAGTCAGTCTCTCCAAAACATAAACAAAAACCCAACAACAAAAACAACCCCCAAAAAACCCCTCGAAACCTAAACCATAGATCTATAAATAAAGTATTCTAATGTCTCTTATAACAACTATGATATCTATGATAAATGTTATCACTGGTTATATATGAATAGTTGGCACTATAAGCCCCTATTTTCTGTCTTTCATTACTCAGAGAGGCTGGCACTTTACACTGATCGAGGTAACAAGACAATTCCATTCATTTTGTGACAAACAGAATATTTTGGTTGTATACACTCCGCTAAAGGAAATAAGCATTATTATTACCTTACTTGCCTCCCCAGTATTTACACCATCATGTATTCTACCACTTGCATTTGCTATCATGAATGTTAGTTAAACAAGCCCCCCTCCCTTTCACCTACACTGCCACCAAGATGTTGTTGAACAGTGGGGAGGAACACCTCAACTGCTGGCTCATTAGTATCCCTTGAGAGTATCAAGCTGGGAGAAAGGAGAAGGTAACCTACACCTCTTGCAGCAATTGCCCCTTTTTTTCTTCCTATCATTGTAAGATAGTACCTGCTAAGTGCCAAAACAAATTTATTCTCTCATACATACTTACTCATACAGTTTTCTTCACAGTTATGTTTGTGCTACCCCATAAACGAACATCATCCAAGCATACTGAGTCCCTGGGTTTTCTTGAGTCATCTATTTGAAGAAAAGAAACACAAAACTTCCTCATTTTAATCTGATGCACTTACTGGATCACACATGATTAATCAAAGGCTTAGGCTTTGTTTTGGTTTTTTTGTTTGTTTTTTTTTTCTTTTCACTTTTTCTTTTCTTAAGTTTATGGCTTGCATCACACTTTGCACAGCCACATGTCCTTTCCTAGTGCTATTGTCCCAACTAGGAATGAATAATGCCATAAGAATGCATCAGAATGAAACTTCCAAGGATGGAAAGCTAATGAAAAGCATTGTAACCAGATCAATTGAGGAGTAAATTAGCATATAGGATAAATTACTTCACTAAGATCATAAGACTCTTTAAAGCCTTTTATGCAAACAAAACAAAACAAAACAAAGTTAAAACAGTGGTTCTAGTCAATACTTATACTCCTGACACTCATACCATACATGACAGTGGTTTACATAGTTAAAAATTTCTGGAACTTTGTTAACTAACTGCTGGACTTAAAAGCATAATAAAACCAAACCAAAACCCACCATCATGATAGCTACCTTTTCTTTATCTAAATCCCAGCTTGAAATCTGATTCCTTGTATCCTTATTTTATCTGAAAACTCTTGAGCTAAATGACACAAACCATCCTGAGATGATTGGAACATCAAATCATCCTTTTTCTGGCTTAAACCAGGACACCTGACTACCAGCCCCAAAATCCAGGGGATTCTGGAGCCAGCTGAAAACATCAAAGAAATTTCTATGACTTTATCATTGTAAGTCCTCATCTCCAACTCTCTGAACCTCATCTTGTGGATAAACCATGATTGTACAGAGTTAAAAAAAAAAAAAAAAAGAGATAGAATGGTGAGGACTACGTAAACATACTCAGAGCATGGGACTAGATGCTGCAAGCTGTTTTTCTCATCACTGTAACTTCAGTTTCATGGAAAGAAGTAGCTCCTTCTAAAAGTGGTCTCAGTCATCTGCTTTCAAATTCAATTTGTCTAAAATGAAGTAATTCTTAATTCATAATCTTCCATACTTGTGTGACAGCCCAGCTGTATGCTAAGATCAACACATTTTCCATAAAAGATGAAATTGCAACTAGGTAAAAAATGCTGACCCTCAGGGAAAGAAGGCCCTTCAGAGATTGACTGCTTCATAATAGTCATATATACATTTAAGAAGTCTTATTACAAATTAGCTAGAATCAATTGTTATTGTATACAGACATTCACGTTACTACAGGTTTCAGCCGATCACTTAGCCACAGTTGAACTCACATTATAAAACCGTGCCAAATAATAAATGTCTTTTCAAAGGAGATGGCAGAGCACTGCTCAGAATTGTATTTAGCAGTTCACATTACGGAACAGCATCAATGAAGCACCTGTTTTTCACCTACTGACATTTTCTTCAACATGAAACTTTAAAAAATGCCTGCAATGTTAAAAACTGACACTGATGACACTGGGGACTCTCAGAAACATGACAAGACAGACAAGATTAAATCAATCTGAGACCTGGGGAAGTGCTATTATTTCATGAAAATGATGCTCTGCCTCTCTGCAATTGAAAACAACACAAATAGGAATGATGGCACAAGAAGGAAGCATGAAGAGAGCATGTCTGTCGCCCCAAAAGGACATCTACTATGAGCCTATGATACGCAAATCATAAAAGTAGGAAAACTAAATAACTGTCAGTTACTTTATTTTTTGATCTCATATCCGCAAAAATAGACTGCAGACAGAATAGCATTGCAAGTGGTAAGATATGACATCTGAACTATTGGACTTGCTAACATGTGAGACAAAGAAAAACTAACACAAACCAAAATCAAACCAAAACCTCCCAAAGAGCAATCACTCTTAAGACTTTTGATTCATAAGGGGCATTTCTTACATCTAAGATAGCAGTTGCTAATTTACTTCCCTTTCTTTTCTGCCCAGAATCCCTGCAATGACATCTGATACTTCTTCAGGGCATCTTTCCCTCTTTGCCTGATGTCACTCAGCATTTAGTAAGGAATCTTCCAGATTATTGATAGCAGATGAGAAAAAAAAAACACAAAAAACCAAAAGAAGACTGAAGTGTGTAGTTCTAACTTTCTGCTTAAGTACATCAGGCCACACTTCTCTCAAACAAGGAAACCTCAATTTTTCTTCAATAAACAATTACAAAACTAGATAACTCACTGTTAACTTTCTTACTTTTGTATATTATGAAGCAAAAAGGATAAAAGAAATTCCTGTTAGAACAATGTACTGCTGGATAATGTGGTCATTTTTTAACTATTTGGCCCCTGATACATCATTTGACATTAAAAAAAAAAGTCATGGTGTTCTACTTCTGTTCTGGTATAGGGCAATTCCCATATTTCTTTTTAAGGAGTGTAAAATGAACTAAAGTAAGACTGTAATTTCTGCTGTACATTTAAATTCAAGACCTATATTATTTAGTACACTTGTGCAGATGAAAAAAGGAAGATGTGAATTGCATCTAAATTACTATGGTCACATTCTATTGAATTCTACCTGTATGTCTCTGAATAAGCAATAATATTTTTCAGCTTATGAAATGGGAAACCCTGAATGTAAAAAAAAAAAAGGCTAAATGCAATGTTCTTCAACACAGTTGAAACTGAAGACCACATGAAAATAGCTAACTGTTCTTTACAGTATGGAAAGGCTGGAAGACATATAATACATAGAAGACTCCCCAATGCTGGTAGTTAAAGGAAACATGGTAATTCCTAAGTGCTGAAGTACTAAGAACAAAATAATATCTTTTGGTAATTTTATAGTTTCATGTTTGGTTTCAACTACAATGAATTAAGAAAGGACCAACAACCTCCTCTCTGAATATTATGGCAGTTCATGCAGAAGGTCTTGCTTGAGAGCTGTGGTTTATGTTGTAGGCAATGAATTAGTCTAACCGAACAGCGGGAAGACTATTTTGGTTTCTGGCCCTCAGACCCATGAAGAGTCACAATACTTTTTTATTTTCAGAGCACCAACATAAAAACATACAAAAAAAAGGCTCTGTACAGGGATAATCAAGGATTCTTAGCTGTTAATAAGTTACTTTATTATTAACAAACCCACACTCTTTAAAATGCTCCAAGTAGCTAAAATTAACAATTACAAAAACTAATTTCACAGAACACATTGTTAAAAACTGTGTTTGGACATGATCCCTGCCCAATGAAAATCATCGCTGTCCAGTGAAAAAGCAGTAAGACAGATACCAAATCCTCCACCTCACATTACAATAATATAGTGAACAATCTAGTAAAAGAAACATTGTCTAGATAATAATTATTATTTACATGACAATTATGATGATTGTATCTTTTTTTGAATTATGAAATTGATAAAAGTTAATTTACATGGCCAACCTTCAATAATCTATAGGTTATGCTAAAATACTTCTTCTAATTCCCTCAGTCATCAACAGATCAAAAGTAATGTATCTTTGCAATGCACCCACAAAACCAGGTAGGAGATTTTGCGCAACAGCTCTTTGGATTATGACATGGGCAAACACAGCAATACATCTAATTTATTCCACATTCTTAGGTGTTCTGTGTTTACCAAACTAAATGTATAATCCATATAAGAAATAGTACTAAAATATTTTCCTGTGTTAGGAAACAAACGGTTAAATGCTTTCAAGAACACCAAATTGGAAAAAATAATTACTAGGAACAAACTTTTTAAACAATAAATCTAGTATATGGCTTGTGCAATAAGTAATTGTATTTCCATGTCGGGATTAATTTGCAAACATACTTATTAAGATCTGAATTTTAAATGAATGCTGTATTTTAGAACAATAGATAAGTTAAAATCTACCAGTTCACAAACTAAACACCTGGTTTCCATACCAGGTAGAATGCTCTGCTTTCAGAAATACTTAAGCTTGAGCTGACTAGTTGGTATTTAAATAGCATATCCAAAAGAAAAAATATCCTCTCAGGTTCAACACCATGTTTTATTAAATAAAATAACCTGTAGCATTTCTAAAATGCAATGTCTTGAAACTGGAGCCTGCAGAAGATATCAATGAATTCAGGGCAGAGCATATTTCTTAAGGCAGGACAGTTCATCTTATTAATCTCTTTACCATCTATAAATTTTATTGAAAATATATTTATCTATATTAACACATTCCCAAGCAATCCAATGGACCTCAGCCATTCTGAAATACATGCTAAACAAATATTTTAATCCAAATAATTTAAAAATAACATGCAAAGCCATTTGTGTAATTACAAGAATAAGTAAATACAGACCTATCAATCTAGAAACAGAACAAAAATACCGTAAGTAGGAAGTAATTTCTTTAGGCGATTATTTTGGTTATATATTTTCAAACATTTATAGGACTGCACCTGTATGAAAATGAATCAAAGAAAATTATGAACTCCATGTTCACTGACCAATGAAAAAACTCCTGTAATTAATTACCAGAAATAAGAATGTTATCAATTCCAGAAGTTGAAGCTTAACACATTTGCATGTATACAATTCATTGTAATTTTGTAATTTTACTCAAACTATAGTTTCAAAAAACAATTAACAGCCTGTTATTTTTAGTCACGAGTTATCACGAGATAACGAGTTCAAGGGTCTTAGACACATAGAATAGTGCTTCAAAAGTACCAGTCTTGCCTCTCAAGACAGGTGGTGTGTTAAGCTAAACAGATATCTTGTCTGACTCTTTCTCCAACAACGTAGGACATCTTTCCCCTGAAGACATATTTGCAATTCACTAACCACAGTAAATGGAAAATTCCTAAGTTAAAAGTTTATGTTTATGAGAAGTTTATGTAGATTTAGGTCCAGATACAGCTTTCAACTACTCAGAAATGCAACCGGAGTAGATTCATTGATTTCCAAGAGTTAGGTAGCCTAACCCAAAGACAACAGAAATTATTGCAGTTTCTCATTGATCTCATATCCTATCTTATTCTGAAAGATTCTGAATGTTTCTTATTCTGAAAATACATTCTGACTTAAAATGGCACAGTATATAAGCACTGACTGTATTTTACATACATTAAAGCAACTAGGCTTAATTAAATGCTTGCTTACTCTAAACACTGACATAGACCTCTTTGGTCTTTCTTTAGTCTTCAAGTAATTAATAATAATAAAAAAATCTCACAGCTAAATTAGGCTTTTGTATACATAATTCCATAAATGAAAGAAAAAATTTCTTGTGGCAGAACTCCCATTTCACCAGCAGAAAAATAATTGGAATACACAGAGGCCATCACAGTGGCTAATATCAAAGCGTATGAATGCTCATACTTCCATTATGTAAAAACAAATTTACTACTTAAATTACTTCATTTCCTTTTAAGTTTATAAATCTAATTGGTTTATCTTTCTTTTTCCTAGCTTCACATTAAAATGGAACTAAAAACCTACCTAACAAGCAGAACTGAATTCATTCAGTTATCTTCTTCTGAGTGATGATACTTTAAAAATTTGTTTCATAGTTTTACAGACTTTATCAGTGTATTTTCATTAGATCAGAAGCAAATGACTCTGAGATACTAAAAATGTTTCTAATGGACACTGACAGTGCTTTCTCAGAATTAGATCTATACAAAAAGTAAGTTTCAGGATACAGGTGCGTAGAACTTGCACAGTTCAAACGCAAGCTAACATTTTCCTAGAATTTACTTGTTTCCAAGATCTCATAGGAAATTATGGATTTTAGGTAGAATTTCTGCCAAATAAACCTTAAGAGTTTTATTAATTTTGCCACCTTAGAACAAGCAGTAATTTATGGGTTTCATTCACCCAGTGCTCACTAGAAAACTGAAAGTTCAAGCAACCCAGAATATAGTTTGAAACAGGAATCTATAAACAATATTCAATAAAAATAGTAGTAAGATAATTCTGTTCTGATTTCTACTATTAGGATCAGAAGTAAGGATTTTGCTCTTCTTGGCCACTTAGGGTAAAAAAAAAAAAATCATAAAGTGACTAGATTGTGAAAGAATCACTGAATATGAGTAACAGTAACTGTGAAACCACAGAAATAGATTCTGGATGAGAGATGTATTTGAGAAAGTAGGTATTTCTGCATATTGGTGTTAGACTTGCAGTTATGTAAGGCTGCCTAGATGGGGTGTTAACAATTTTTTTGCCTGAAATGTATTCACTCCTGTTGCAACTGCACGTTACCTGAAAATATAAAATAATGAGGAAATTTTGTTAATTATTATCTTTTAGCCAATTAGAATCTCTACAGATTTCATTAAGAAACCTGAACATAGTCAGTAAATTTGGTAGAATAAAGAGAATGAGAAGAACTGATGCTATTCTGAACTAATTTCTGTCATAGTAAAAATTTACATTTCAATTAATTCATACCTGTGTTGTAATCTATTCATTGCTTTTAAAACCACTGAAGATTTTTTCTTTTACATTTTGTATTGAAATAGCTTGATTAACTCAGAATTTCACAATTACTTTATAGAAAAGTCTTCATATTAGTACCGCATGAATAAAAGGCAATCAAAATCAATATGATAATATCAGTGATAGAATATGTGCTTTTAATTTATACTTCAAAGCAGAGATTTTAATACATTAAATACGTGTCAGAATTTGTAACAAAACTCTGCATCAACATGCTTGTACTTTCCCTTCCTTTCTTTCTGCCTTCAAATGTATGTCTCTATCTATTTCTTGATTGACAAATCTTTTTCATTCAAATGTTAATGTATTACATCTGAGTTTTTAAGCATAGTCATGGAAGAGAAAGATAAGTGATACATCTTAGTACCTTTTCCTGTGAAATTACATTAGCCTTCTGGGATACTGGATGGGATAAAGCTGCAGATTCAAAGATAATTACACTGCTTATTACCCTTTATATTTATCTTCAGTGCTGCTAAAGCTTCACAGAAAATCTAATTTCTCTGAAGTTTCATTAATGCCAAAACCGCCACTTTTTGCATACCAAACTTCATTCCAACTGGCAGATAATGCACAAAAGGATCTAATATCAATCACAGAGAATTATATAAAAGCTAAAGGTTTGGCATATTTGGCAAAGAATTCAACCAATGCTCTACTTCTAAATTACTGTGATATCTTTGCTCTTCTATTCAGTTGATATTTTACTAAGCAGAAAGATGAAGTGTTGAGCAAAAGAGACGAGGTTTTGCTTAATCTTTCTTCATTCTGTTAATACTTGGGAGGTCTTTTATGACTGATGTGGATAACTTTTTCAACCTTAGCAATAGTCACCCTAGAGGAAATGGTACAGGGCATGCCTAAAGGAGGAGAAAAAATATCCAGCATAAACTCATCTTTGGGGACCAACTAGTGTTCTAGTCAAAACAAGTAGAACATAGAACCTGTCTCTTCCTTCCCACACCATTTTTTTAAACAAAAACAAAACAGAAAAACAAAATAGTAGCAATGGTGAACCAATACCATCCTTTCACTGATCTATGTCAATGACTGGCTACTATTCAATAATAAGCTTAAGTTTTCAAGTATAGGCATAAAAAAAAATACCTATTCGTATTATATAAAACTGAACAAGGCTGTCCATGTCCTTTAGAATTGTTTCCATTTTGTTCATCTGGTTATAACTGAAAATAATCTAGTACATGATGATTCGTAATAATTATACTTCAATCTCTTTCTGTTGATGATAGCAGATAAACTCTGATCTTAAGATTGTTTTCTGCCAGGGTAATACTGAAGTGATGAATTATATCCTGTGCCAAAAAGAGGGATTCAATATTCAATCCAAATAAGGCACCCTTAGACATTACCAGGTGTCTCCAATAAAAAGACCACTATAAAGTGCAACATGGAATCGTAGCGTGGTTTGGAATCAACCTTTAAAGATCATCTAGTCCAACTCCTCCTGTCGTAGACTGGAACATATTTCACCACATCAGGTTGCTCAAAGACCCATCCGACCTGACCTTGAACACTTCCAATGATGCATCCACAACTTCTCTGGGAAACCTGTTCCCGTACCTCACCACCCCTAAAACAAATTCTTCCTTATGTCCAACCTAAATCTACCCTGTTTTAATTCAAAACTATTACCCCTTGTCCTATCACTATAGAGCCTGATAAAAAAAAATCTCTTTATCTTTTTTATAAGCTCCCTTTAGTATTGAAAAACTGCAATAAAATCTCCCTGAAGCCTTCTCTTCTCCAGGCAGAACAACTCTCTCAGCCTTTCTTCTTAGGAGAGGTGCTCCAGCCCTCTGAATAATTAATTGTTTTTGACCCAAGTTTTATCCACCCAAAGCTGGCTTTTAGCTATCATCCACATGATGATAATAGGAAAAAACTTTGTTGAACCAATCTCTTTTTCTCTATAATGACACCTTCATCATGGAGTTTTAACTTCTGTTATTACTGCTTGAAGTAATTTTCTTTGTAGTGAGAGGTATCTTTAAATTTAGTCTGATGAAACTCGACCTATAATACAAATATGTACATCTGAGATACTCTAAGGCAACGTTGCAGTACATGAAGGAAAGTCAAGTTATTGAAGAGGATGCAGATTTCACCTCATCTATAGCAGATATGTGAAACAACTCATATGAACCATGTAGAGATAGTTTAGTGGTGGACTTGTCATTGTTAGGTTTACAGTTGGACTCCATGATCTTAAGGGTATTTTCCAATGTAAATTTTTCTAAGATTCTATGATTCCAGCATTTCCTGTTTCCCTTTACTGAATTTAAGTGATTCTGGAGCTTATTAGCTCAATTCTCCATTCTACATCTGCATTTTAAAGTTAACTAAATAAATTCTACCCATCAGGTGTGTATTTCAAAGAATATTACAGATGCCTTCTTTATGTACATATGTACAACATCTACTACCTTTACGTTACATCTGATTTTTAGTAGACACTCTTACTTCTTTTGCTATTTAATTTGGACATACAGATGAAAAAATGTCAGTCACTTACGAGATACTTCAAAGGCAAGCTGAAACAATCGAAGTCAGACATAGGACATGACCAGCGCGTGAAGTGTAGAGCAGCTACTGCACAACGATCAGTGGTTTAGAGATCCCCTAACCACAGTGTTGTGCTACTAACGTCATCCAAATACATTCTTTTCCCTGGACCTTCCTAAATAGCAATGTGAGGAGTAATTTGTGAGATAGTGACATTCTTAATTGTCATCAACCATTCAATTAATTAATTCATACATTTATAATTTCCAGAAATTTACATATGTATACGTACAGAGAGACACACACCCCCTTTCAAGTGTCTTTCTGATTCAGTCTTTTATTTATCTGATTTAGTCTTTTATTTTATTTATTTATCTAAAATCTCCTTTAAAATGTATCGTCAACTTGTATAGTCTTATTTCTTTCAGAGAGAAAAATTCTGTGTTAAAAAGGATAGAGCGAATTAATTTAATATTCTTTGAAAATTTTTGTCTTACCCAAAAAGAAAAAATAATGTCTTTTAGGAAACATTTCCACTACTGAAACACTTTACTTACCTATTGCCCCAAATGTTTCTCTCACTGGTGTAATAATTGATATTGTAAATGCTTGTAAAATTAGTTTTATTTTATAAAATAGGAAAGTGATATCTTGGTTTTTGTCTTTTAACATATAAAAGAAAATGTTACAGATATAGTAACATATTTTTCCTCAGGGTGTTTCACTAGAAGATTGCTAATGCCTAGACATATATTTAAAAGGCTTTAACAACAGAAGTATTTAAAATGCAAGTAGTAAATAGGGATCAGTATGTGTGTCCATTACACAGCAGGAGTTTTAAGTAAAATTTCAGAGGATAAACTGTTAGAATTCACCTGAAATGCAGCAAAGAACCTGACAGAAAAATGTCTACAAGTTTCAGTGATACTCCAAACATAAAAAAAATACTTTGGAAAGTGCTACTTATAAATATTAGTTGCTCAAATCTCCTAAAATTTTGTTCAATGATCTTCTTTCATTCAAACACATTGTTTGAGCTAAAGTCCAGTTAGGAATATCATCTCAAACCTTCTTCAGTTTTGATTTTCTATACTGTATTTTGTACTTTTAGACTATCTAATTAGAAATGGTTTTCTAGATCAGTCTGTTCCTGCTTTAACTCTTGGTATTTCTTAAGTAAGAAATTGCTTTCTAGTTCAGTCTGTTCCTGCTTTAAATCTTCGCATTTGGTAAGTATGACTGTTATTTCTGTGACCAAAGCTCTGCCTTTTCATTGTAAGTTTACAGACAAATAATACAGGTATAGAAAGACTCAACTGACACAAAGATATTGGACAGAAATATCATCCAGCCCTTAACTAGAAAAATAACTTTTTCTTGATTAAAAGAAAACACAGAGAAAATATAAAACAGTAGGACTGTTACACCATTCAAAACATTAGTCTAAAATAGTGTATTAGCAACTGTAGTTTTACAATCCAGTAAAATACAGAGCTGCCCTTGTGAGAACAGCTCATAGGCTTTGTTTTAAGTTAACAGCAGCTCTGTTAGGGTATTCAGACATCCCAGATTTTATATTCTTTCATAAAGGAAAAAAAATTGCCTATAGTTTTGACAATTTCTACCCAATGACTGCCAATATATTGTACTGTTAGTGTTAAGTATTTTATGTGTTATGTAGATACTAATACATATATTCTACATACAAACATACCACATATATTTTATTTAGGTTTTAACTACTCAGTCATAAAAGTCTTATTTAACACAGTAATTTCCCAGCTAATATTGATTCTTCAAAAAAAGTGAATTTAGTTCCAAATAACTTACATACATCTTTTCCCAGAAAGCTACCTATATTAATATTTTGCCTTGTTACTCTTATTAAGTGGGACCAAAAAAAAAAAATTGTAATTGCAACACTCTTGTACACATGGACAACAAAAACACTAAAAGAGACCATAAAAGCTGTAAGCAAGCAATACTTTCATAATTAATCAATATAATGTATCTTTCTCACTCAGAGACTGATAGGAAGTTCTAATCAAGCAAAAGATAACAGTAACTAAAAAAAAATAAATTATCACATAAGAAAACTCAACAAAAAATCCCTGCCTTCTACAGGCTGTAAGATAAAGAGTGGACATATTGCTCAGCAGTTACAAACCAAGAAATATAATGAATAGATAATAAATAAGGCTGCAATGATATAAACAAAATATCAAGAAGTCAAACCAAAGCACTGTAAGATGTAGAGAAATCTATAGTAGTGTTATGGTTTGAGGGGACAGGCAAATTTTATAGTTTTGCTGCAAGGACCCAAAGTGGAAGGGGTGGAGTTTAGGGCCCTTTGTGAAAAGGGGTCTGGGGTGTCGGTATTCCCTCCCACTTCCTGTCAAACTCTATAAAGCCAGGAGAACAGGAAGTTCCTGCCCATTTTTTTTTCTGCTCTCCTTCTTATGGGCACGTGGAGACAGCCCGGAGAGGGAAAGGGCCCTGCCTTTTGTTACCAGCTCACCATGTGCTCTTCAGGCTCCCACTCCATCGGGTGCTGGGAAGAGCTTTGGACCCCTTTTTCCTCCATCGGCTTTGCTGTGAGGGACTTCCGGGAACTTACATCAGCAATCATCAGAATTGGGTTGTATATATTTGTATATATTTTCTTCTTCTCACACCTGTTACTCCCCCTCCATGTTTCATTAAATCTGTTACAGTTTTAACTTCCAACTGTTAAGCCTTTATTCCTTATTCCCCTTCTATTTTCCCCGAGGGGGTGGAGGGGAGCAACAAAAAGCAAACTGTCTCTGAGTTATGGCTCACCCTGGCCATTTGAACCAAGACAAGTAGGAAAGCAACTAAAATGCATTATGAATTTCAGAATGAGGCAGAAAATGCTATGATAAAACCAGCTTAATTCCTTAAGCCTAAATTTTAAAAAAGAGTAAAAATAACACTAACAAACCAAAATAGGGCTTTACACAAGGAAAGGAAGAAATATCAGGAATCAGTGATAAATTTGTGAAGAGTGGTGTGCCTTCGTAAATGACAGCATAAGGTTCCCAGCAAAACAGAATTCTGAATAGATTAGATCATTACTACTGTTCCATTAAACGTCTAAGATGAAGTATTCAAGAACTGAGATGCTATACTCAGGAAATAATTCTCATTAAAAAAAATCAGACAGCAAATAGCAAAAGTCTTGTAGCATTTCAGACACCTCAGACAAAGTCCAAATCACTTGCACAAACCTTGTGGATGAGATTTTCATTGCATCTCATGTATACATAGTAAACTACTAGAACAGTTTTAACAGCATGCTACAAACAAAAGCAATACATTTAGCACAAGTCTTATGAGGAGCAGCTGAGGGATTGTTTACCCTGGAGAAAAGGAAGCTGAGGGGAGAACTCATCGCTCTCTACAACTACCTGAAAGGAGGTTGTAGCAAGGTGGGTGTTGGTCTCTTGTCCCAAGTTACAAATGAACAAAAGGAAATGGCCTCAAGCTGTGACAGGAGAAGCTTAGACTGGCTATTAGGAAAAATTTCTTTACTGAAACTGTTGTCAGACACTGGAACAGGCTGCTCAGGGAACTGGTGGAGTCACCATCGCTGAAGGTATTTAAAAGATGTGTAGATGTGATGCTTAGAGACATGGTTTAGTGGTGGACTTGGCAGTGCTAGATTAATGGTTGGACTTGATGATCCTAAAGGTGTTTTCCAACCAGAATAATTCTATGATTGTTGAAAATAAAGAATTAATATCACAATTAAAACCTATCCATGATCTAAAAAACTAGAGTTCAAAAATTTCCATGAAGAGGTAGTGAGGGATCCATGTTTAAGCATGAGAAATCTCATGAGAATGTGTGAGAAAGAAAACAGTTATCCCAAGTCCAAATCAGATATGTCCAAAGAATTGACTGATTTTAATGACAAATGAAGCAGTTAGTGTGCAGAAGTAACTTATTCATCAAATAGCAACTCTAAATACATACAAAACTCAAATTTATTTGAATGTTAAATACAAAGCTAGGTATGCAATTAACTTAATGTGAAAATGGCAAATGTACACATTTGAGCATTTATTTTAGAGATAATATAGAGGATGTACAATCTTTTAAAACAAACTTCTTAAAGATCAGATTATCTTAATTTTAAATACTACATTTCCTTTAAGCTATATACTAGTATTGGACATACTTTATTAATTAATTTTCTTTTTTTATGGTGCTGTTCCCTGTTGTAAGATTCTTCTGTGTCATCCAAAGGTTATACTATTCCTAAAGCAGTCACCCTCAACTAGTAGTGGTATTCTGATACTACTAGTCTCTTAAAACACAGACACAGCTTGTCTGAGCTTGCTGGATCACTATTCCACCTTTCCTACCATTTTGTATATTACTATTTTGTAACCTTCTAAGTGCATCATATTTGCCAGAAAGAAAAAAGAAAGAATAGATAATAAAAAAGCAACACAAAGCAATTCAAACAAAAATAAAAATCTACAATACCTTGCTGTTGTGCATGAAGGGACAGCAAGATTTTTCATTGTATAAAAAGGTATGTCAGATAATTTTTATAGACTTCTCCACCAGAGAATCACAGAATTCTAGGGTTGGAAGGGACCTCGAAGGATCATCTAGTCCAAAGGAGAAGAAGAAGACAGATATTGTAAAGAGGGAATTTTAGTCTGTGAAATGTCATAAGACTCATAGATAGATTGAGGTTGGTAGGGACTCCCGGAAGTCATCTAGTCTAAGGCTGCTTAAAGCAGGATTACCTTCCACCTTGGACTAAGCTCCTCAGACCTATGTCTGGCCCAGTCCTGCCAGACTCTGGGTAGGTTGTTGGACCCACTAATACCCATATGGTGAATAATATTCTCCTTATGTCCAATTAAGGCTTTGCCTGTTACAGCTGGTGACTGTTTCCACTTGCCCTTCATTATGTGTCTTTAAGGAAAGTGTGGTTCTGTCTTCTCTCTAAATGCCTTTAAATTGAAAGATAGCTACAAGATGCCCAGCCTTCCTTTCTTCAGTCTGGACAAAATCCCTTGACCTCTCCTCTTTCAGCATGCACTTCTACCCCTAACCATCTTGGCAGCCCTTCCACAGCTTCTCTTGCATGTCAAAATCTTTTCTGCACTAGCAGGCTCAAAAACAGATCTTGGTGGATAACAAGTTCAATTAGCAGCGCACCCTTGTGGCAAAGATGTTCAGCCACACAACAGACTGTTATAGCAAGAGTTCCACCAGGAGGTGGAAGGATGTATTACTCCTCTCTGCTGAGAACTTGTGAGACCACGCCTTGAGTACTGGGTGCAACACTGGGCAGAAATCATTGTTAAACTGGGGCAAGTACAGTATGATTAGGTGCCCAGGGTGCATGATGGTTGAAGAAAGGATGATAACTGTTTTCCTCATCCTTAAGACCAGAAGACTAGGAAAGATCTTACAGCCCTATTTAGGGGAAGTCAGACTTCTTCTCAGAGGTTCACAGAGCTAAGACAAGGGGCTACAGATATAAAATGCCACACAGGATACTCCAACTAGTTGTAAAGAAACAAATAAACCATGAGAGTGGCCAAATACTGGAAAACTGCAGAATTTCAACCCTTAGAAATATTCAAAATTTGATGAGGCAAAACCTACAGTCTGCTGTAACTGGACCTTCTACAAGCAAGAGGTTGGACAAGAGGACTTCCCTCTCACACTACATAACTATGATTCAATGCATGTTGCAAATACAGGAAAAGCTATTATAAACATAAGCTGGCAACATTTCTCACAAGCCTGGATCTACATCAAAGCAAAACTTCAAAACAAACATCAAGGAGTATTAAGCAGTTCAGTGACTGTTTCTTTTCCAGTGTCCAGGGTTAATATTTTCCAAGTCAAATGACTCATCTGTGACTGAGATCTGTATGTCACATCACCTGCATTAAGCACTGAAAAAGCTAGTCTCCTCATTAGCATACTTTCAGATATTAATTTGAAAAATTCCATTAAAAATATACACACATAAAACTACATACTGAAAACTGATACAGATAAATTCAATTTCTTGGCAGAACCGGTTACCTTAGTTACCGCACAAGCAGTTTAAAATAGTTTCTCTACTGCAGCAAGTATTTAATTTTTTGTTACTATATTTTACTTCTGCAATGCAGCAGAAGAAACAGACCAAAGTATTGTAATGAATCTACAAGTAAAAACATTTGGGATGTCAGATGTTAACACTAGTATCTTTCCACAAACAAAACAAGGAAGATATGAATTAGACTATTGAATCTACAGAAATGCTCATAGTTCCCATCTGCAACTGAAGCCAAAGGAGTTGTGCTTGAACATATTGAGCTTACACATCGATATCCATTTGTAAATATTCACTGTTCCAGGTGGAACATTTAGCATTAGTAGGTATTTCAGATTTAAAACTCTACTTTGTCACTTACTATGAGAGTAAGGATGAAAATGGGGATATTACT
Organism: Aegotheles bennettii; assembly: GCA_013398125.1. NCBI lineage: Eukaryota > Metazoa > Chordata > Aves > Caprimulgiformes > Aegothelidae > Aegotheles > Aegotheles bennettii. The sequence continues at coordinate 85,790 of VZRW01008049.1, read as the reverse complement.
TGCCATGATACTATAAAAATAAATTAATTAGGGATTGTGAAGATTTTGGGTACCATAAAGATAATTTTTACAGAAAAAAAGGTTGGGCAAAATAAGAATTCTGTCTTCAGAGCATGACTTGATGCTTACTAATGAATGAGGAATGGGGTCATGCACAGAGTCATGAAATTAAAAAAAAAGTATTAATTAGCACTTACTCTTTGAACTTTGTCCATTCTATAAAATGAACGAGAAAGAATTTCCATGGAATACTGCATACATAGAGTATTACAGATTATACATTAATACAAGGGGATTAGATGACTACCTTATATCACATTTCTGATATTTCCTAACTCTCAAATCCTTAATTCTAATATCTAGTTATCAGGGTGATTAAGAAGGTTCTATTACACTATTTTATTTCACTAATACAATTTATCTAGCAAAATACCTTCCATAACATGACACTTCAGCAACAGCTACTTTTACTTAACTTTTAGCACTGAATCTATACGACCTGGGACCTGTTTTGATTGTGAAAACCCCAAAACAATCAAGATGAAGAACGAACATTAACACTGCTTCTAATTTTCTTACAATTGCTGACTAATATTATTCTACTGCTTTTAAATCTTCTTACACAGTTTGAAGTAATACTAATGAAAATCTGGTGTATGCTTTATTCACAAATATTTAAGGACTCAGATCAAATGTTCTGAAAAATCACAGATGAAAAATTCAGTATTCCTCTGCAATATCTTCTACAATCCTGCAAGCAGTAGACTGTCTTTTTTAGTATTTCCTATATTGTTTTCTTATAAATTAAATTATTTTATTAATAATCTAGAAAAAGCTTAATTAAACATTTACAATTTACATGTTTAAAACATGACTTTACTTTCTAACTGAATTTGTTAAAACTTTTAGATTAACCAAGATCCTTATATTTTCTGTAAAATTACTTTAGATTCAAAGGAAATTATTTCTATAAGTTAATTCTATAATCTATGTCTGATTCTAAACTAATATCTACAAACTATTTCTATAAACTGATATCCATAACCTGCATTGGTATACAACTGTTCATACAACAAAATATATCCTTCAATAATGCTTTAAAGAATGATGCTCCTAAAATATATATTTATGACAGACACTTATAACTTAAAATAAATTCCCTATTATGGACCACATCGTTAATGAAAAAAATATATATTTTTATAAAGTATATTGCAGCCTAGGAATATATTTGTTTTTTTTCTAAACTTTTAGAAACAACAAGAGTGTATCTGAGCGAAACAAAGCTGTGAGCCTCAAAAGCTTCTCTATAATTGATATAGAAAAGTAATAAAATATACTACAGGAAATATCTGCCAAAATACGTAAAAAATAGAAAAGGAAACAAAGACTTTTTAAAAGATAATTTTAATCTAGTCTGCAGAAATACTGAAATACAACTATAATTATGGTGCTAGTGAATAGTACAAAAAAAGACTGGAATTGAGGTTATTTGATTGTCTTAATGATGCCTTCATCTAAATACATTCAAATGTCACATTTAATCATACCATTCAGTTTTCCTTAATACTCAGCTTGACATCTCCTTAAAACCTTTTTATCTTATATTACTAATACTATATCAACCTATCTTTCATTTTCATACAGTTCGCATTTTGAATATAAGCAAAACCACGAATATTCACTCACAAATTTAAGCCTCAGATTAAGAGTATAATTACAAAAACACCAAAAGTTAATTTATGTAATCCAATTATTTTTCAAGTTTTCCCTTTTCAAATTTTAATTCAGCTTTCCAAGTATTAGCAAAAAGGATCTGATTTTTTCTTTTAAAGTGGAACTGTACTTCTACCGCTCAAATCTTGGTTTCAAAAACCTGGGGTCAGAGATGTGGGGAGAAGGGAGAAAGAAGGTGAAGAGACAAGGGAATATAGACCTTTACAGAAAAATAAATGGCCTAAACTTGTACTTGCAACCGCAAACCTGAAACAAGTGGTAGTCAAACACAGTAAATTTTGGGAATCACCATATTATATTCTGAAGCTGAAAATTCTCTTGCAGTTCATACAACATGATGTACTAAATATAGTTTAAAATATCTGTTTATTCAAGAAAGACTTAAACAGTAGCCAAAGTTCCATGAGGATCTAACTAGAAAATACAGCCTCTGTATTGATATTTCAGAGGTTGTGAAGCATGAAAAAAAAGTTCATGTATGGTAACTAGCTGTATGTACCCTGAGGTAATAAGTCATCTGAATTCTTATACATGATCCCACTGTGGGAATATTAGACAGGGACTATACAGGTAAAACATCTGTCTGAAGAGTACATTCAGAAGTTATAAACTCACAGCACTTTTTAGAGAATTAGTTAGTTCACTTATAAACATTTGAAATAATTAATTCTAGAATTTGCACAGCTGTTCCAAACAACCACTTTAGTATTCAACATTAAGGTTCAAAAAAAGATAGCCCTTTTGCCCAAAGCTGAGTGGGGAATGAAAATGACATTTCATGAACAAGGTACAGGTTTCAGAATTTAGCCTTATTCAAAATTTGAGATACCCTCTTCTCAGAGGTGTGCTCAATTCTAAAAGATCTAAATCCTTTAGTAAGTTGTTATAGTTTGAAGTTTTGCCCGTCTCGGGAACGAAGGAGTTATTCCATATCAAAACCTTCTTGCTGATAAACTGAAGAAAAACTGAGCTAAGGATTCTTTTTTTTTCCTTCCCTCTGTTTGGACTGCGGCTTGCATTCCTGAGGGGAGGGCGAGCGGCAGAGCAGAGCAAGAAGCGGCCGTTTTTATCAGGTTTTTTTTCTTCTTCGCTGGACTTTCTTCGGCAGGCGAGAGAGGAGAGGAGGATTCTTTCTTCCCTGGACTCCTGGTTTCAGGATTTTGTAAATATATTTATCCTTTTTCCTTCCATTTCCCTTTTTATCTGTTATCCCTTTTTCCCTGTTTCATTAAATTTGTATGGTTTGTTTTTTTTCAATCTCCAAGCCGTGTACATTGTTTATTTTCTTCCCTTTGGGGAGAAGTAAGCAATAAAATATTGTCTTGGGGGCTTGCAGTCCACCCTGACTGCAAAAACCAAGACATAAGTTGACTGAATTATTGCTAAAAGGTCATTTGTTTTGCCAAAAGAACACAGACCTCTACAAACCCAAAAGACAATTTATTGTATTTATAAGTAAATTTATTAACCACTGAATGAAATCTATTATTTTAATTGCCTTAATGACATTTTCTATTATTAACATAAATCTTGCAGAATAGTATTTAGCATGCTTTCTTTGAAGAAAGAGGCTATTACAGAGATCCAAAATTAAAAAAAATCTTGTCAAAAAATAGTGAACTTGCTGGATTCCAATTCTTGTTCATGATAAAGCAGGTGCAATTTTCTATTCATGACGACTTATTTTTAGATCAAATAAAAAATCCTTAAAATAGGTTCTTCTTGTAAACAAACAAACAAAAATTGTACAGCATATTCTTACAACTCCTACTTATGAACATGAAAAAACCCACTTTTAACTATTCTATCCACAGAAGCATAACAACATTTTTAAAATTCATTCATGAAACAAGTTCCATTTTTTACTTATAGAGCGGGAAGATACAGTTGTAATTTCTGAGTACATCAGTTCAGGAAAAATGGATACAAAATCACCACAGTATTTTAAAAATATTTTTAAAAAACAACTTTTGATTAATTTTTAATATTTCATGGCCAAGAAAAGCACTTGCTAAATAATATTTTCAAATCAGTGAAACAGAACTGTAATGAGACAGCTGAGGAAGATAAATCTTTGCAGTATGTTACTGTACTGTTTTTATCTTTCAGAATTAGTTTGTAAACCAAATACATTGAAAAAAAAGTAAGATGTGGATTTATTTAGTTTTCAACAATGCTCAAATCATCTGACTCCATACCTGTGACTTTAAGGGCAACGCTGAAATAATTGATGTCTACTTCTGGAGTATGTGACAGGACTGCAATAAGCTCATATAGATATGAACAAACAACATTTTCTGTGACATTTATTATCTAAAAAGTAATACTTATACAGTGAAACTTGTTGCCAGTAGTTTAACACGTTCAAGTAATTTTGAACTGGTCTTACACTGGCTGGGTTGTTTGCTTCTTTGTTTAAACCCCTTCAGAGAATGGGTTCAATAACAAAAAGTTAAAAAAAGTAGTCTTAACTAAAGGCTAAAACCAGAGATTAACCTTTAAGTCCTGCTTCTACAGCCACAGCACTATGACAGATATCTCTCTCTCAGAAAAAAAAACAAACAAGTTGTGAATAAATAGTATACCATACCAAATTGCCATCCTTCATAAAGTAAAATACTGATCTAGTCTTTTTTTAATGTGGTTTCTGTGTTCCATAGAAGGGTGTCATAAGCATTAAAGACAGAAGATTTACCACAAAAAGTTGCTCAAGCAGTAAGAGTTTTGGAATTAATTGTATCTAAGCTGTTCCAGAGTTCAGGTGTAGGATCTGTCCACCTCTAATGTGTTTTTTTCAATAGAGGACAGCTCTAATCTTTTGTCACTGAAGGCCAAATGGAAATCACAGGACAGTAACCTGCAGCTCCCTTGCCAGTTTCTAACTGTAAAGAGGAAAATGGAAATCTTCCAACAAAGGTTCCAGTCAAAGTTCTTGAATTAAAAATTATTAATGTTAACAGTATAAATTACACACTTTTTTGCTTGAATTGCTCATTTTCCTAAAATTGACCTACAGAATCAAAATTGAATGCTCAGTTTAAGATTGTGCCTTCACTTTCAAGCAGCTATATTTGCCAATTATCACAGAACTGAAAAGATCAATTATCTACTGTACACGTTAATCCTAATCCTGTATTTAAATACAGGGTTTGTATATTAAAAGTCAGGTATAAGTAAGTAAAGACAGATTAAAGACCAAATGCAAGTTGGGAGGACAAACTAGAAAATTGCACTGAGTTGCCTGAAACCCAAGATGAGAAGATTAAATTGCTAGATTGGTGAAAGAAGGTTTCAGAGAGGCTGAGGAGTCCTTGAGAAAAAAAATTAGTGGCAGCATCCCAATGCAGAACTACAGCCTGTCTGAAGGTTAACATGTGAAAATGCCTTCAAACCCAGATATAGTCAGTAAGAGCGAGAGCCACATTGATAGCTCAAGGCAAACTAACATCAGCTGCTTTGTGTAAGGTCCCTGTCAGGAACTTGAAGTAGAGATGGGCTTTAGTTACTCTATCAACAGACAGGTCAGCCTTTAGCAAACAGGTGCGCTAAGATTGGTTCTGTGTCTGTTGTTCCCTGTCCCAGAAAGTAATAACTAGATCTCAGACCAGAATAGAAGGTATTAACTGACACTCCAAACTAACAGGGTGAGTTCAGTTCATGTCAAGATATAAATACAAGGTTACGCATGGTTGACAAAGGTTAGGAATATGACTTAAAGTTATATGGATCAGCTAGCATGTTTCATTTGAACTGGACTACAATGAAGACACTAGAGATTCTGCCCTGTCTAATGGACCCTTTCAAGTTTTATCCACTGTTATAGCAAAGCCCATCCAGAAGGTCACAGAACCTCTCTACACAAACCAGAGGAACAGCTCTTGTGCACTGCAATCAGAGGAAACGTTAAGACTTCTGCCACTGTAGTTATTTCTGAACTAGAAAGGTCCATAAAAGAACTGTATTCTTAAAAGTAATAAATTGTAATTATTTAAATCACTGTTACCACTTTAGCAGAACATCGCTCTGTGATTGTCTCTAATCTGCTCCTCCTGGGAGCAGGAAGCTATGCAATGAACAATAGGTCACTATAGGTTGTGAAAGAGGTTTGAGCAGAATATCTTGAAGTTTGGAGAGACAAGTGGAATGCATCTACATCATGCAAGTCCACAAATCATTTCTTCGTAGGAAAGAAATAGAAGATACATTACAAAAGCAGAGGTAAGATCATATATTATGGAATTTAAAGTACTCTTCTGCTAAGTAGGCTAGTTTAACATTATTTTCAAAGGCTCTCTTACAAATTATGTGCAATTTTTCCACTCTTATTCTAAGGAATCCTACTATTCCTTGTTCAACAGCAGCGTATTACTGAGCAATCACTTCAGTTCTCAGTTATAAGAACTTCTCTGGGAGTATTTACAGCTTACTGGTTAGGTTCTACAATGGAAATTTAAACATGGTATGTTCCTTCATACAGAAACATATGCACACCTGGGGATTCTGAACAGAGAATCTTCTCCATATTGCAATATTTCTGTCTATCAAGGCACAGGAGATGTATGGGAAAGGGATAGATACTATGACAGATACAATACCACTTAACTCTTTAATACGAGAATTAATTTCTATTTTATAACCCATTAAATAAATCAAAATGTTCAAAGTAGGAAAACAATTTCTTCTATATAAAATGTACAAGTTCTTTACTGGCTAGTATAAGTGAAGTCAAACATCTCTTAGGATTTTACTGGCTTATCATATGACCACTTTCAAACTATCTAACAAAAACAGATCTTTAAACCTTTTTGTGTTAAACAGTATTTCAGGAAGTGCACCTTTAATCAAGGTAGCTTCATTTATTTCAATCTAGAAAATAAATTGTTCACAGCTACAACACACTGTTTTCTTGTAAGTGTTTACACAAATTCATGATTAGCTAACAAAAAAATCTTCCCCTACTTTCCCTGTTTTCACACATGAATAGAACACATTATGCTTAATTGAAAATTGCAGTCAGAAAAGCAATCTGATATGGTTAATAACAGGAGCATCTCCTAAAGCATCATTATAGACTAAATTGAAATTGCATTTTTCCTAAATATGAATCTGCCATTGTTACTCCATGTGAGTTGTTCCTCAATTGGGTTTAATAAAAAGATAAAATACAGTTAGTATGTGTTTTTTTGCATGCATCTGGACATACAGATATCATGTCTAATGCATACATTTCAGATCTATTGTGTTATAACTTTTATTTCCCTCATTAAATCATGAATACAAATCTGAGACAAGACAGTACTAAATAGAGTTCCTCTACTCTCTGGAAGTGTATTTTCACTGGGGGCAGCCGATAGCAACCATTTTAATGAGTTAGTTTGTATTGATTTTAAAATTAAATCATTTAGCCTAAGCTTCTTTGTACAAGCATCGTGCAAAAAATTCACTTTCCCACAAAGATAAAAATTTTACTCAGTGTTCATTTCATATAAATCAAAAGATGAAAACAAGCTGAAATAGAGACATTACTATTTGCCATATTTAGGACAAGCAAACATTTCATGGTGAGATGCACACCTAAAATATTATACAACAATACTGTCACATACATTGTAAGTTTCCCAGTATTTCCTACCACCCCAGCACTTAACAAAATATTTCAGCATATTTCATTACATTATCATCAGTGCTGCTTTATTTCTAGTGCCTGACACTCCAAGCGTCAAAGTGTGTCCTCTGAGGACAAATGTGAGTGCCAAATGTTCTCTGGAAAGGTGAAAGTTACCTATACTGAAATACTTACAAACCAAACACAGAGCTTTGAACTGTAGCATGGAGAGAAAAGAAGAAAATACTAGAGCCATTAAAGACGTTTGTGGAAGACCAATGTTTCAAACATGGTTTTTTAGTGGCCACCTTATTATCAATGGTACTCTCCAAGTCTCACTGGAGATAAAACAGGACATTGGACTAAAGTTGTATCATCTTGCTATTGTCCATTTTATTATTTTCAAGGGTTAAAGTAAAACAAAAAAGACAAGAGAAGAAAAAGAAATCATAAAAATGCCAAAAAATCATAATCGTTCTAGAGAAGTTATTTCACTGTTTTCCTCCTTCTCCTGTTATAAGACTGATATCAGACACTGTTTTCTTCGACCTTTTTCAGACTTCGGATTCTGGGTCAGGACTCTCTCTTCCCCCTCCAACCCCCTCAATGCATGCTTTAACAAACTAACATCCTAATGATGAAAGAACATCAGGTTTGAAGAAAGTGGCTGAATTACAAAAAAAAACTATTGGCAAAAACTACTGGATATTGACATCTTTGTCTAAACTGATGGGGAATTTTTCTACAGAAAGAGTGGCATTTTTAATAAAAATAGCATTTTAGTCTACATCCTCAGACAAGAGAAAGAAAAATTTATGGTATAACTCTTCTATCGAGATAATTATGCACAGTAAAGGGATCTCTAATTTTTTAATTTAGACTAGATTTCCATTATATAATCACTGTAAAACAAGTTTTAATTAAAATCTGCACACATGACCACCTGAATCTTATGTTAAGGTACTGGAATCCACTCTATGCTAATCTTTAAAATTAAGACACTACAATTCACAGTTCTCACTATGCTGATACTCAAGTGTCCTCAACAGTCTCTTCTTTCTATAAGTCTTTTGTGACTACTTCTTAAGCTATTTCCCCGTGGGTTTTAAGAGTGAAAAACACTTTTACCATAATAGAAATTAATTTTCTAAGTTATGAAAACCTATTTATAGCCTTGCAAGCTACAAGATAAGTTCCCAATTTCGTATAATTCTATATATGGAAATGATAGGACCTTAAAAGTGCTGCAAAACATTAATGCTGTTAAATGAAAACTGAGACATGAGTTTGGTACATCACCTCTTTGTCTCCAGGCATTGTGTCTAATGTGACTTTTTTCACACAATTAGTTATCTCTTCAATGTCTTTTTTTATCCTGTTGTTTATTTTCAGCTGTGTTCAGTATTGACTTCTCCATACAAGCACACTTACTATTTGCTGCTAATGAAACCTAAGGCGAACAAATTGAGCTACAGAGAAATTAATCCAAACAGACAATTAGGTATCTGTGTTAATTGTTTTTGCTCTTTGTCAGTTCCTTTATTTAGACCACGTGAGGGAAGAGTAACTTAACTGGCTGCCAAGAACTAGAAAAGAATTTCATGTCTGAATAAAAGGTAGATGTATCTTATTACATTTTTTAAAGCATTTCCTCAAGGAAGAGTTTGGTTCTTCAGTAAGTTTTCATTTATAATATAGATTTGCATCATTTTCAAATACCATTGCTGCTAACTAGGAGAGTTCAAAATATTTTTTTTCATATTGTCTATGGGTTTTATATCAAAATGACACAGATATTTTTGTCTTGGATTCTTTAATGATTACCATAAAAAAGTGTTTATCTCAATTGCTAGGTCAAAAAAATCCATTGATTTCTCCTGTCATCACAAACTTCAGTACTATATCTGCCTTCTGCAAAAAGTGGTAAATAAAAAACATAATCCGTTTGGGGAAAAAAAATCCTTTGGCACTCGTACTTTTCACCAACTGACTAACATAAGTTTTCTTTACAAAAATAATATTATTTTACACTATTAAACTTAGCCACCCACAGTCTATCAGAGAGAAAGTCTGTCTAACCTAGTGTGCTGTGTCTATTAACATCCAGATGGCAATGAGTAGAAGAACAGCACAAGAACAGGGAAAATACAGAGCAGTACTCTCACCAGTACATTCTTCCCAGTCTCTGTAGTTTGTGCTAACTTGAACTGAAGCATAAATCTACAACTCATGTCCAACAGCCTTTCTTAAGTTCTTCCTATGAACTTGCCTGATGACATCTTTCTCCTTAATAACCTGTTCCTATTCTTGACCTCATCATTACTTCATTAACAAAAAAGATAATAATTCAAAATTAATTGGAAATTTCTAATGACATTCAAAATAAACTCATCTTTTATAGGGATGAGATTCCTTGATATAATGAACTTGGCTTTATGAACACTTTATTTCAAACATCTTTAAAGTTATTCAAAAGAAGATGAACTGAGTGCCCTAGGGATCTTGCTACTAGAACAGTCTTTGATTCTACTCTCCAATATTACTGTCATGATAGTACATGCTTAAAACAAAGGGACATTATGTCAGGTGCCCTGAAAAACACTGGGCCCGAGAAGCAGATCTGCATATGATACAGCTTCTGAGGTTGAAGTTCCTGAAGCATCTCTGGACTCTTGAACTCTTGCTACTCAGCTAATCTGAACGTTGAAGGCTACCATTTATTTTAAACTGTAAGACTAACTAAAGTTAACTCTGGGTATAGCCTATAGTGTAGATTTAACATACCATGTAAGAGAAACAAATCACCTAACAGCATAAAAGCACCTGCAAGACTTTTTTCTAGGCTTCATGAAAAGCCAGAGCAGTGTAAGAAGAACTGAATTTGGAACAAATTCACCCAATACAGTGAAAATAGATAAAACAGGAAGACATTAGATGGCACTATATAGTAAATAATTCAGGACCTATTATCATTAAAGAGTGTGATAGAGGAAGGATAGGAGTCTGGAAGAGATGCACAGGATTTCTTCTAGACATTTTGTTAACAAAAATAAAAGGCTCTCCTTCTTGAGCAAAGGGGAAAAAAATGTAATATTTTATGGTTATTATTCCAGCTAGAGCAGCATCTTCTATTAGCTACCTTTCAATTATTTATCAATTAAAAAACTGTAAAATATCATCACACACTCTTTGATGTAAGACAGACTTCACACAAAGACATTATACATACTACACATATTGGCAAACATTACAAATTCAATGCAAAGTTATCAATGAAAAGACTCCACAAATGTTTTAATCCTTCAGTAAATACAGTTGATAAGCATTATTGATAACTTATACTACTGACTACAGAGAAGGCTTTCATGCAATAACATATAAATTAAAATTTGTATTAGCAAATGAGACAAGCACATAACAGATCATCATCCCTCAAATACACTCAGTTTTAAAAGACCTAATTTGTAGATTGAAGATGAAATAAGAAGCTGTTATTGAAGACAAAACTGTAATGGTTACATGCAAGAATATATGGAAGAGGCTAACAATATGGAGACACTGTGATATGCTGTAGCTCTTTGCAAGAGATCATGTGGTCATTTAACACGCAATTTGAGGAAGAGTGACTCCAGAGCCAGAGTCTGCCAGTCTCTTATATGCTCAAGTTTCATATTTGTAATTAGTAAACATAAGAGCATTTTCCTGCAGTTCTTCCTAATGGGGAATATCACGGGGACAATCTTATATATCTTTCTCAAGAGCATTTATGTCTTTCTGAATATTTCTATGATATCTTACCTGCAGGTTTTTAAACAACTTAAGAAGTTCAAACTGAAGTCCACAAGTTTTGTTTTCATCCATTAAAATATAATGTAAGAACTGAATAATATTATTCTGCGGGGATGTGTTATTCACTGTGGGTTTTGAAACTCAAGAAAAAACTGAGTGCAGCAATCCCTAAAGATTCAGTATTAAATACTTCTGAAGAATGAACTCATTGCATATTTCTGAACATTAAATCACAGTGCTTCATTTCTGTTATGTAGAGCCCTTCTACAAGATAGAAATAAATCAGTGGAAGATCAAATTTCAACTACATATATTTTGTTGCTTCTGATTATCATGACATGAACTTCTCTTTGTTACAATTAGCTCATGTAAGGTTGACCTACTAAGTATGCAGTACCAGGGATTTTTTTCCCACCTTATAAAACAAGCTTTATACGATAATTAGAATAGCCTACTTTCTATAAGCATATAACGCTTAAAATGTTTTGGGGATTTTTTTTCCTTTAATAATACAAGATGGCAAATGCAAAATTCCTTCCAGTAATAAACTAGCACTTTATTGAAACTGAGAATGAAAGATCAAAATTCGTAGGTTTGTAACTACTAAGCAGAAAAGTTCCAGAAGAACTAACATACATTTTATATTTTATAAAAGGTTCTTCCACTTACTTTTAATCACATGCAATCACAGTTAACTTACTTCAAGGTATTACTTCATTACATTTCTATCCAGTCTATGTACATAATCAGGAAAAACCTTCCCTTTAGTTTGAAAAACTTTCAAAACAATGACACAGCTACCTACTTTGCTTGATAGACTCAAAATCAGTTTTTTTCTTTTTAAACTCTTACCTACATCTCACCGTTCTCTTTTTTCTGCTTACACTCTTAACCCCTTTCCCTGGTCTCAATTTGGTGAATGTGTCAAAAATTAGCCATCAAACTGTAGTACTTTTCAGTTAATCCTAAATCAAGATGAATTCACAATAATGATCTGGAGACAAACAACTCTAGTTGTTCCTAATGATTTTGTATAACCTGTTCTTCTCCAGAAGAACCAAAGAACTAATTTTCCTTACCTTGTATCATTTGAACATTTTGAAAGATGAAAACTAGAGAGTAATATTGGGGTGAATGGTACCATTTCTCCACATTTAAATTAACACTGAGTAGTTTTGCTTTAGTAACATGATACAGTCATATTCCATTCTTTCAAACTATTCATAACAGGATTATACAATGTCAGTCTGAATTTGAAGAAAGAATTGACATGTAAAACTGCATGTTCTTGGGAATAAATAAACAGACAATATTATGGAGAAACCATGTTTTCTTCTTAATGTAAGCATAAATTGACTAAATCTAAATTTACATCCCTTATACCAAATAATTTATTACTAATATGTTCAGTCCAGTTCAACAGAAAGCTCTTGACAACACATTTTTCTGGTTATTGTTAACACTACAGTCAGAAACCTGAAAAATATATGAGCCCAGGAGTTTAATAAAACATTAAAATATCAGATTATGATAAACTATCACAGTATTACAAACACTAAGCAAATGGAGAGTCTCTGCAAAATTAAAAAAAAAGTAAATAAAATTAAATAATTTTGTATATGTATTTTTATTTTTTTTAAAAAAGAGTTTAAAATAAAAGTCGCAAATACAGCTTTTGCTGCTCTTCACAACTCCTACAAAGAGAGTTTGACATCTCCTGTTCCGTGATGTCCTGGTTTGCAAAAGCTGTTCTTTACTTTCTGGCCTTATCCTTATCTCAAATTACATCTGTACATAGTCTCAGAGACTACAGCAGAACTTCCCAGTACTGTAGGCTAAATGGTTATAAGGCTAGAATTAGTACCCCACCCACTCACCTCTCACACACTATTACTTGACAAATTGTTTTGTTTAGTATCTGAACCCTATCCTTTCTTCTGCCTATCGTGTTTCCTTTATACAGCACCATGGAATGTCTCCATCTTACTGAGACCAGGCTCACTGTTGCTCCTCAGAAAAACTCCAACACAGCATTAACATGTCTAACTAGAAATGATGTTGCAGTGAAGGAGTGGGTGTTTCTATTTAAACAGTCAAGACTAATTCAATCCAAATTGTCATCTCCTCCGCTTGCTCCCTTCTCGCACCCTTCCACCCCCCTAAAAAAAAGCTGCTTATAATTCATGTTAAACCTGAAAAAGCACCCCTAAACCTCTCTTATTTCTCTAGAACATCTGGAAATACTCAGCATTGTCATACAACTTTACATGATATTGTAATGTGATTTTTTTAATAGTTTTTAATATATTTTACTCCTCCTTATTGCCCTATAACTCAAAAATGTATCCATCTTCTTTTATACTCAGACCTAACACCCCTAGTACTTCCATTTTTCCAGGTACTCATTCACTTTCCAAACACTACTTCATATCCCAATCACAATTCTTCCTTATGTTTGTCAATGTCCCTAGATGCTGAAACTGATAGTTGCTTTGGGTTTTGTTTGTTTTAAATACATTTATATTCTGTCATTTAACTTTAGCTGGTAAGTTTATATGCCTAATTCAAGCATGTAAATTCATTCTACATCTTCAGCTAAAAAAAGAACCCTATCAGGCTCTTCCCAGCAGGTGATTCACAGCATTCATGTTATCAGCTTCTTTCTTTCAGTTGACTAACTGCCATTTGAAACAACTTTCTGTGTAAGATGTCTCTAAGATTTCAGAGTATACCACTGCAATTTTAGACTTTTACACAAAGTAATATTATCCTACTATGTAAGAAAGTCTCTAAAGAGCAGTAGATACTTGGAATCAGCTGACACTGCCAACATATTACATGATTATACATATTTGAAGGATTTTGATTCAGACATGAACAGCTATTATAAAATTACTATATAAATCATATAGTTTTAATATATCAAGCACTATAAAATTTCTATACTGAGTTTGCAATTGCATTAGATTTTTGCCAGTTTTAAAAAAAGATTTAATACAAACCAATCCTTAGCTGTTACTGGCAATATTAAATGTACTCCTGCTGACTTGCTCTCTTTTGACAGGCTGGAAACAATTTAATACCAGGTGTGCACTTGTTTCACCAGTGACACCAAATATTTAAAAAATTAAGAACTCCACATAAAAATGAAATTGTGCCCTTAACTAAAGCATTCTGTTCACTGCTGTCCATGAAATATACAAAATCTAATAGCCATAATAGTAGTCTAAGTATCAGCATTATAGATCAATCTATCTCACCTCCAAATACAGCTCAAAAGAAACTGTTTTCAGTCCAATCAGGAAGACAGATCAATGAATGACCATGATCAGATCTTGAATACAGAACTGTAGTGTTCACTATATCATTTAGCAGCATCCTTGGACCAAGATATTGAATTTGAAGTTGTTGTCAATATACTTGACAACCACAAAACTACTCTAAATTCTTTGGAGAGTTGAACTCCATATGGTACATAGGTATTCAGTGCTGAACAAACATTTTAATTTTCTCTATGAAGAGAAGAGTGCTGTTTACTATGTCCACCACTAATCTATAACATGTATCAATAATTCTACCCTGTATATAAAGAGGAGGAAAGTGTTTTTGCCCCCCCCCTCCTTAATCTAAGGACACTTAACCACAGAACTATTAGAAATGTATTAAAATACATTCTATGTGTATAATTTTCCTAACATAAAAAACTGTAAGACAGATAAAAGCTAGATGATATAGGCATACAAATCCATAATTGGTCATCTTCAATTCTATCAACTATTTTCTCATAAAAATTCTTTCAAACAGGTTTATATACAGAAAAGCATATGTTTATATTCTATATCTACATATAAAAGCGCATTTCTGAAAGTACATGCAGAATCCTGTTACGGTGTTGAACATCCATTACAAATCTGAGAATCCTGTTTTCCTTCATATAGCTATGAACAGTACAAGATAATATGTTCTTGTTGAACTTCCACAGAATTTGATTAAACAGGAATAATATTTCTTATCCAGTCTCATCAGCCACAATTCTTTACTTGGTTACCAAAACATGCAATGAATTAAAACAGCTTACTTGTGCATTCACTTAGATAAAAGATGGATGTGATATGGTAATGAGAAAAATAAATGTCATGTCATTTTCTGTACAGAAAGGTCAAGATTATATTTGCTTCATAATTATTCCATGTACTAAAGTCATACTGTGAATTTCACAGCACCTGCAGTACCAGCTACCTATTGTAGTAGGCCATCTCTTCCAATGGACAGCCTGTAAAATGTTAATAAATACTTTAACACTTAGAAAATCTAACTGATCTCTAATATCTAAATATACTTGCTGCTATGTAATAAGAGTTCAAGCATTAGCAAAAAAGGGGAAAGCTAGATGCCATAATGAAACTTTGTAAGGAAAAAGAATATTATTGTTAAATTTCAGGATATTCTTAATTGCTCATAAATAAACACAATGTCATTGCTAATCCTAAAGTATGCACACCATTGCTGGTAAGCTTTGCTAGGTAAGATATAGTTCTGTTACTTAATGCTTGTATATCAGCAATTATGAAGCACAACCACATGTGACTTCATCTACCCTTCTAAGATAAGAAAGGCAAATCTGCTGATGAAAAGGAATTCCAAATCTTAATAAACCAATCAGAGAAGGAGAAAAATTGTCACGTTTACTAAATATCTTATTCAGGGCATATTGATTGATTTTATAAAAAAATATACATACACAATAGTTTTTATACCTCTAAGGTGATACATGTTTTGATACAATCAAATTAATATGCCTTCCTTTTTTCCAAGGGACCCTTGCATTGCAAGATGCATAGTTTTTTTAACATCTGTGGCAAAAGATGTCTGTGCAAAATGCCAAAAACTTGCTTTTTTTTTTTCCACCTTTATTATTCACAGTTACTCAGCCTTAGGATCTTTTTCTGTTGTGTTCCTTAGACAATAATAATTCATAATGGTATTAAGTTACTGAAATATGCACTTTAATTTAACAGTTTATAAAAACCAGAAAAATTATTTACATAAAATTCATGCTGGACATAAATTAGAATTTTTAGTGAATTATATTTAATCAAGAAGTATACAGATACATCATAGAAAGAACTCAACCTAAAGCAGAGACCACAGTCTAGTGTTATGAGATCCTAAATTTAAGAACTGAACATACAAAATGAGTTTCAGGGAGTTTTTCCCATTCCATTTATTTCTAGACTCCCTTTCACTTTTTTTTTAAAATCATTCGCAATTTCATCATGACCTCATCAGCTAGGGAGAAGTAAGTCTATAAGTCTTTGGAAAAAGCTGTTGCAAGTAACCCAAGATAATGAGGGATATTGCACTTTCCATATGAAACAGCATATACTGTGGTAGTAAGAAAGGAATGTTGTCCAGTGATCTAGACCCCAGAATTAGACACAAGAAATCCAGAGACTGATTACAGTCTTTAAAAAATATACATTTATAACGTAAAGCTTATCAATAGCATGAGTAATATTAACAGAAATAACAGTGGGAAATATACTGTGGTTATATGGTCTTCTGATGGCTAGCTGGCCAAAAATGTCTGATAGTGTGTTGTGCCATATTTGGGCTGTCAGTATGTTTTGAATTACATACCATTTTATGTCACCACTACTATTAACTGATAAAATGTATGACTTATCTTTTTTTTATTGGCTAGACCTACCCACAAGCTTCATGATCTATTTTTCTCCATCTGAGTTCTCAAACAAAAATAATACTTTTCCTGGACTACAAGAGGTATAGTGAAAATGAATAAAACAAACCCAAGAAATTGATAAAACTGCTGAGGATAGAAGGAAAGAGAAGGAGTGGATGGAAGAAGGAAAGACAGCTCTTATAGCTGAATATAAGTAATTGTAAAAAAGTTTAACATTCTTACAGCCATGAGGATGTTCCATTTTTCAAGTGTATTAATGGTTATAAAACAAGCATGATATAAAATAAAATTGATTTGTCTTACTTAAAAGCTGTATTAGATGTAAGCCTTGTTTTCTCAAGAGATCAACATTGTTATGCTATTTTTTCTTTCCAATTAATCTCAATCAAATCATACATTTAAAAACACAGTGTCATGCTTACTGTTTAATTCATTAACATAATCCTAGAACTTTGAATTTCTGGTGTTTTGTAGGAGTTTTTTTTAAGTTCTCTTCTCACTGCAAAATTCCTACACCCATACTGCAATTTTATACTGGCATATAAGAACTGGACCGTCTTCCTAGTAAGACAGTAATATTGTAAAAATAAAAAAAAAGGGAGGGGGGATTTTAGAATGGCAATTCTTGATATAAATATCCATAATTAGATTTCCTGTACAAAACTTATTCCTAAAGCTTATGCAGGAATGTACAAATCCTCCTACTCACTGAAAATTCAAAGTGGTATGTGATGGATCCAGTCAATTGAAATCATAGTTTTATGCCACATTTTATGTTTTCTCAATCCTGGTGATTAGCAGCCATTGCCACTGTCACACATAAGATTGAGCAACTGAGAATAAACTCCAGAAGAACACCTGCTTTAATAGAAAACCACATGAGCTATCTCCTAAACATAGTTCTGGTGGTCACTGGTGTCCAAAACACAAAGAATGTCTCAGACATGCTATTCCCAAAGCAAGCTAAGAATGTTCAAAAAAAAATCAACAAGCCATTCAAAATTTATTTAATCATATAATTTTAATTAAGAATGTTGTGATTTCTATGAGAAATAATTTCAAGTAATCTTGAAGAATAAAATATATCTAGCAAAACATTTCTTTGATACAGCTTGGTAGTTACATATAAACTACTAGAATTCAGCTCCCAGGTGACAAGATTGTTCTGTTTTTCAACTTTCACAAAGCAATTTCTTATAAAAATCTGAACTGTAGTTAAAAAGCAGTTTCTGTAT
Source organism: Aegotheles bennettii (assembly GCA_013398125.1). Taxonomy (NCBI): domain Eukaryota; kingdom Metazoa; phylum Chordata; class Aves; order Caprimulgiformes; family Aegothelidae; genus Aegotheles; species Aegotheles bennettii. The sequence continues at coordinate 67,720 of VZRW01008049.1, read as the reverse complement.
TTAAGAATTCTTGAATGTATCCTATGTCTTTATAAATGTTAATTAGTGGTACACTGAGGGACTTCAACTTTTCCAAAATATATTCTATGCTTTTTAGACAAAAGGACCAGGATTCTTCTGTTTATGATGTTTAATGTTTTTATGTCAACTTCATAGCTAAGTGGTGTTTGTTTCTATTCATCTCAGGCATTCCCTGAAAACAGACATGCTGAGCGCAGATTTACCAGGCACACTAGGGCATCTCACAGCACCAGCTTACTGTCTTCTCCACTATTCTCCAACTCCCAGAGCACTAAGAGCATTTGAATTTCAGTGGACCTGCAACACACAAATACTATCAGTGCTAGGACATTGTGTTGGCAGTAGGGGCAGAAAACAGTCATGAGAGGGGATTTTAAAGCTTCTATCTGAAAATGCACCAAGCCAAGTCAGTTGGTTATACACAACCTTGGTTTAGTTTGTGCTCTTAGCCTAGAGAGAAGCATTTCTTTCACCGGGCTGCACTGGCACAACCTCATGTTCTGAGATTATGATACCAACTAGTTTCTTCTTTACACAGAGCTGCAACAGAATACAAACATGAAGTCCCTAAGAAGTGGAGAAAATTCTACTGTTAGTGGCAGTTCTCATGAAAAGCTGTTACATAATTTTCAGACTTCTTTTACAGTTTCTGTCACAAAAAAAGAGTGTAGAAGTGACATAAAGTGGCTTATAACTCCCATCATTTAACATACTATACTATGATTCTCAAACAGCTCAGGACAAACACACTAATGCTTATTAAAAGTCAACACATGTGACATTGTTTACAGTTCACTGCAGTACAGGAGAATATTATGTATACTACTCATTCTGGTTTTGAGGTCCAACCTTTGCTAATCCCTGTGAAGCTGCAGTGATAAGTTCCAATGAACAGTTCTGAACTACCATAAAATTAGCTCTCTGGGATATTTTCCATCAAATTTAAGCAATAATGAATACAAAGACATGTTTTTTCTCTCAGTAATGCAAACGCATTGCCTAACTCAGTGTTACCAACAGTATTACAATGCACAACACAATTTTGCACTCATTAATCTTTGAGAAAAAATGAAAAAAATGTAAATAATGATGTAATTTCAGTCTGTAAAAGGGAATGCTACCGTGTGTTTTCTGCTATAAAAGAGTGCAGTTACCAATGAATAGAAAAGAAAGCTGTTATTGGGTGGGCAGGCTGTTGTAATACATAGTTCCTGGGTTTGAAGGAATAGTTTTCTCTCTGCATTTAAGGTAGGAGAAGAGGAAAATAGAAAATTTATGTTTGCTGGGCCGCCAAGGCACAAAGAAATCTGAAGGTGACTAACAAAAATCTGAGTCCCATATATAAGTGAACAAAATGACAGAAAGTTATTTTATTTGTAGAAAAACCAAAAGTTAGCATTTTTCATGTAAGGAATCACAGTTAAAAGCAGTGCAAGTAGTTAAATATTTAATGACATTATACTTGCTGTTAATTACTCATATTTAAAGAAGTTACGGACCAAACGCATTTCTAACAGTTAGAAGAGTGAATGGCTTGTGAAATTCACAAATAAAAATTATTAAATATTACAATTATCACAGTCCACCTTCTCATCATACATAGCACTATGGATTGTCAAAATAAATGTCATGGTCATGCAGTAGGTGCCAGTTAGTCACCTGCTTCACAATTAGTTTCTCTTCCACTGGAAGGAAAATCCTACTGATGCTGGGCCCTGGCCACCTTCCTCCATCTTCCTTCTCCCTAAAACCAGTCTTTATAAAGTAAACTTTAACCAAAGCAAGAACCCATGTCATTTGTTTGACCCAAACCTGTTATTGATGTTATGCTTAGGCTTTCACTGAAATGAGAAACTGCTAAGCCTTAGATGTGAATACCAAAGGGTATTCTCACTCTTTCCTCCAGTGGCTGGAAAAAAAATTTTTATGCCTCTGGCCTGCAATCAGTCAGACTTCTTCCTTCTCACTTTACTTAAGCTAAGGACCACTTCCTGTGTAACCGTACATAGCAGATATGTTACAGGACAGTAATATAACAACAGAAAACTTGGAGTTCTTCCCACCCCACCCTACGTCCTTCCCCAAAGGACTGTCCAGAAATTACGAAATCACCTAAAACAAAACCTCATCCACAAAAGTAAACTTTTCCATACCCCTTTATCTCCACCCACACTTACAAAATAGTGTTGGAAATCCTTGCTCTCCTTTACTTTTCTCATTTATTTCCATTTCAGACTTTGTCCTTACCTTCATTTATGTTAGCTCTACATAGCTTACAAATGTAGCAAACATATTTGAAAGCAAAATACCTGTACCTACAGATGTCACCCAGGACAACCTTTCTAACTGTAACCTATGATCACCTATCCTTGTCACACTCCTCACAGTAGTAGTGCCATCAGTATCTCAAGTCAGATTTCTCCATCGTTTACCCAAAACCACTCTTCTTTTTCAGGTTACAGTTTGATGACTTGTTTTGTGTTTTTTTTAATAATCATAGATCTAGCCTTAAAAATGGCTTCACTTAAAACTGTTGAAGTAAAAGGCAGCTTTCTAAACACTGAATTGAAGCCTACCTAGAGAAACAACTGGCAAGTTCTTACAAACCTCTTTTAGGACTCGTGCTCTTCCATACATTCTGCACAACAGAATATTCAGGAAAATGATTTTATGAAATTTTCCACTAATGTACAGAAGTTTGGCAATTTGTTTCAACTCTGTATACATTATTGTGTAAGATTACTGATTACCCTATTTCTCAAAACTTTGCTGGTAAGATCTCAAACATGAACCCACAGAAAATTAGTACTTCAAAAAGCAAGCTGATGTAAATAAGTGAGAATGTCTCTTACCATTGATGCTAGGTAACAACTGTATGTAGAATCACGTTTTACATCTTTGAAAACAAATTATTTTTTGCAAAAGCTATTCTTACTTGGTAAAAAAACAAATACATTGCATGAGACAAAGGACTTAGTGTAGTACGTGGCTTAGATGGTTTTACTTTAGGTCTGAAAATAAGGTGTTTAATCCCATCGCCCGGCTGCCAAGAACTCAAACATTGTCTAAAAGAATTATAACCTTATACTTTTCTAGAGCAGCAAACATTATCAAAGCTTACAGTTAGTAAAAGTTAAATAAATTAGTAGCTTTTAAAGTTGCTTTTGATTAATTAAAAAACAACAAATCAAGTAATTTCTAAATCAAGGTCTCTTTTAAAAAGATACTAATTTAACCAAACTCTGAGAAGTCTGCAGTCTTTTATACAAGAGATCAGGTAACATGATCAAATGGATCCCTGATGATACAGCTTATTATTCCAAGAAAAACATCATTATGAAATTTAATAACGTTCCTAATATGACTTGAATTTTTAAACAGCAGTATTGTTCCCAAATCCAGGCAATCTGAAATGAGTGAAGGCACACATAACTAATTCAATCTGTTTGTAGATAAAACCAAAATTAATTAAAAGGCATGAAACTCCTAACCCACTATTCATGGAATTCAAATAAACATCTTCTCAGAAGTTACCGATATTACCCACACAAGAAGCCAAGAAAATACCGTAACTATGCAAAACACTATTCACCAATAGGGTCTGAGGATTTTTTAGCATTGCAACATACATGGCTATTTATACTAACCTTGTCAGATGTAGAAATCAATATCAAACAGTGTTACAATGCTTTCACACAAAAGTTTTACAAAATTTATCATTAAAATGAACCATTACATTTAAAGTATTGAACTTGCATTCCAGCTTTGTATGAACAAAAATTAGATATAGCATATCCTTGTAAACCAAAGTAAATAAACCGCACAACCCCATTTGACCTAGCCCTCTTCGAAAGGGGGGTTATTTATCCCCCAGACTTTATGAATGGTTTATTTCTTTCTGAACTGTTCCACATGAGCATGAAAACAAGCTCTATCACCAGGACATAGTAACTTGGTAATGGAGCAGTACTTGTCAGTAAAGGTGCTGCAATGGGGCACCCCTAGAAAAGCGTATCTGAAAGAAGACCATTTAGCTCTGTGAGCTACTTCCCTCCTTCAAGACACAGAAGCCAGGGAAGTCCAGTCTAAAGAACAATGTGACCTTAGTTACTACAAATTGGTTTTACTGAAGCAGACAGGGGTGCTGCAGCCCCAGCCAGGTGGGATCTTGGGGCCCCCTGCCTGGTGGAACCTTCTGGCATCGGAGAGGCAGCAGGCCCTGAGGAGCAGACAGAGGGCTGCCTTGCTCACCGCGGGAAGAGGTATGGGCAGGCCAGGTCTCCCTGGAAACGGAGAGAAAGGTCATTTCTCAAAACCCATGAGGGGCTTGAAGGAATTTTGCTGAGAGGAAGCCCACAGGAAAGGACTTGCCCCTGAAAGGACACAATGAGCTAGGGCAAATGAGTTTGCAAACTTGATTATTTTTGTTCCTTCTTACCCAGCAGATCTGAGGTTCTCCCATTTTACAGGTCACCTAGGCTTAATAAAAATCAGTTTTAAAGATTATAAAAGCTTTGGTGCTTTGGAAAGGGGTAGGGTTTGGTTATTGTGCCTGTCAGATGATCTCAAGCCCTACTTCCTGTATCAGTTTACTTAGCAAAATGAATTCAGGCAGAAAATCAATAAAGCAGAAGCAACTTTCAAAATTACTCAGTCTGATCTAAAAAAGCGTGGACTGCCAGAAGAGACAAACCCCAAAACATTATGTACAATATATTGTTCTAAGGAATAAAATCAATAGCATTTCAGCCACATGTAATTTTGCAGTATCAAATATGTGCAAATATTTGTAGCAAACAATTCTGTTTTCGTAGCAGATGGGTCAGCTGAATGTGTTTGGAGCTGGTGGATTATAGCTATAGGTTGTTGCCTTACTTTACAGAGTCTGCTCAGCATGAATGGAAACTGGGTTCAAATGGGGTTTCTCCTGAGTCCTGCACTGCATCATACTCCCCAGTTAACATCAAGTCTGGGGGATCCATCTTCTGGAGATGAAATCAGAAGAAGTGAAGAGAGAGGGCACATTTCTGGCTGGTGGGCAGCACCTGACTTCTCTTCAGTCTTGGAGGACTCAGAGAAAATTTGTTATGTATGCCCAAGTCTGCTTACACAAACAGGCAGAGCTGCAATAGGGAATTTCCTTTCTCTCTCTGGTGAATGTACAGTTAGCAGGATTGGTTTGTCATTTTCCCCATTGTTCCCATGATGCAAGACATCTGTTAGCTGGTAATGGTGAAAGATTTATTGCACCACGTAACTGCAGTGTTGCAAGACCAGGCATGTGGCTTTATCTGAGATGTGTCATAATCCCATCAGATTGCCATTTTTGGATATTTTGCATCCTTTCTTGAAGGTGAACAGAAATCATCATGATCTGCACTTTAGAATACAATTTAATGTAACACTGGGCTACTTACAGTATTAAACCTCATTCAGCGTATCAGTTCTTACTTTCAAGGTATTCAATAATATAATGTAGAGATTACATTAGAAATCTTTAACTACTCTATTTCCTAAATCTTTCACAAGAACCAGTTCAATACAATAGTATGTATTAACATTCTCAAGAAAATATTTTCAGAAGCTATAGATCCATTATCAAAGACTGAACATAATTTTTAAATGGATCATAGACAAATCAATAAAGATGATTCTTTAAAGAAAAAGTTACTTCATGGATGAGATTACTTTTATAATTAAAAAGGCAGCAAAGCCACCACATTCTACTAGATCAAACAAAAAGCAAATTGATGGTAGGGAAGCCCTGCAAGAGAGCTATGGCCTGTCGAACTGCCAATATCATTTAAGGCTGGGAAGAGTTGAGAGAGGCAGGACAAATTAAAATTATTTTTCCCTACAGGGATGGAACAGAGAAAGAAAATTCTACTGAGAGGAAGACCACCCTGAAATGAAAGGAGCAATAAATCAAAGGGAAAAATTTGTGAAGAAATGGTTTGTTAGTATATAATATAAATAGTTCAAAATTTGTCAGTGGGAATGCAAATGGAAGGAGCAGCCTCAACATTTTTCATCACAAAGTAGTGTTAGCTCATACAGTAGCAGTCCTCAAACATGGTCTTATCAGCTAATCCACTGTGTACGATAGGTGCACATTTTGTCTCATTTAATACTGTATTTTTAACAGAAAGAACAGACAGTGATTTATAGTAACATACCACACTTCCATCTATTTTAGAGGCTTGTACATGCAATCAAGTGTAATATAAAAGCTGATCCCATGTTATCTGGTTAAACATACTAGAGTTTACTCAAATAAAGGCCTCACCAAACCTGAGCTGAGAAAGAAATGAGACAACCCTCTCAAATATTTCTATTTTGCTAATCAAGTTACTTCCAGGCTTTCAGCCATTTCAGAATTCTGTTTTTATCAAAATACGAAGAATAAAGGTTCGTGAAACTTCTAGAGGAACTGTTATCTCAGACATAAGTAAAGACTTGAGAAAGTAGCATGCAATTAATAAGCATTAGTATGAGTGATTAGAATCAAAGGGTCAGAAACAGTGAACCTCTACTGCAGACTAGGACTTCTCAGGATTCGTGGATTCAATGATTTAACTAAGCAGTAGCTTTTACCATAAGTCTGATTTGGTTTTTTAGGCTAATTTAGTGCATTGAAGTCCCACAAGAATTAGGACTATTTGCTAAAACTGGAAAATAGCCTCTCACCTTAAATACTGGAACTATATAAATACTTTCCATAAGGCTACTACTTCATACTTAATTAAAAGAGTTCCAGCTATATATTCCCATTATCCTTGGTAGCTTCAGACACAAACTATATTATTCATCAAAGATAGTGTGAAAATTGTTATATAAATGGAAGCAAACACGAGACCTTTCATGGTATCACATACAGTTGCATATAATCTAAGTAATCAAAACAAATTATAAAAATAGTTAATAATGGAATCAATTAAAGCCATGAGAAAGTGAAAACATGCTAACAAAAAAGAAGTAGTCCAAAATAAATACCTGGAAATTCTAAATTGGGATGAATAAGACATGCAATTTCCATTTACAGCTGAAATTAAAATTTATTGTGAAACCTATTTCCCTTTTCTTTTAATAGTAAAATATTATTCATTCAGAAGCATCAATGTATCTCATAAGAGTGCACAGATTAGCAAAATACATAAGACTGTCTCTAAAGTAACATGAAATTCTAGAACAGATTAGAAGTATTCTAGACTGGGTAAAAGAGTAGAAATATGAAGAGCATAACATAGATATAATGAGAATAAGTGGTTAAATATCTGAATGCATTAATGAAATCCGGATATATTTTTTTCAGTTCCCCAAAGCAGTACAGCAAAGGAAGAATGTGATCAGTTTTACTTTTCAAGCTGTGAAATTAAGACATTGCTATCCTTTTTATCTAAATAGCTTTTTAGAATTGTTATACTGAAGCTATGAAGTACCACAACTGTTGTGATTTGGGAGGGTGGAGTGGGTGTTAAGGGTTTTTTTGGTTGTTGATTTTTTGTTTGTTTGTTTTTAAAAAAGTTTCAAAAGTATACAGAAACAATGCTAAAATATACGTTTCCTCATTCCTTATCTGGGGGTAATTGAAGTGCAGACCCAGTGATATTTCTAGAATGTGAGGAATGAAACTTTGTCAGAAATATTTTAAATTGTGAAGTTATCTTTGATGTTTTGGCTATATTAAAACTGTCAGTGAAATGATATAGCTAATATTCATATAGGGTCAGAGTAAAAACATTTAAATGCAAAACCAAAGAAAATTTCATGATTAGTGTTTTTTTTTAGGGAAGGCACTGGACACCTGAAGGTGTGGCATACCCAAGAATTTATGATTTTCAGTGGGGTGTAATGGTTATTTTCCTGAAAAAGTCTTTCTCAGCTTGTTTAGAAGCAGAAGGCAGGAGAAAGATCCAGATTCTTTTGGTTAGCATAGTAGCATTTTATTTTGTGAGTACTCACCTGTTCCCCCTCCCCGCTTTCTTACCAATACTCTGATTGAGCCCATGAGCCTCAGACTCCCTCACATGAAGGTCACTGTGTCTCACAACTCGGTTCTTTTGGTCTATTCTATAGCAGCTTTTTATCTGTATATGTTCAAATTTACAGAAAGAGCATTAAAATGTGCCATTACAGTTAGAAACATATGCACTTAACTTTAACTGAATGTATTTGTTGAGGCATGGATAACATGCTGTGCTCTTTGGTCTTTTCAGCCTTAATAAACTTTGGTAGCTCTCAGAACAGTTAGTTCCTGAAGATGTTTACTTCGTAAACCACTGTAAACAGAGTTAGAGGTAGAGGAGGAATTCATCAGGCACTAGACTGTATAACTGATTGGAGTGCTAAGCATTATCTGTTGGTAGCCAATATCAGCATTGCTTTCCAAGAATTGTTATCAAAATCAGAATAAAAGGAAACAGCTTTGTAACAAATTACAACATAGCTTAAGCAATTGAACTTTTTTAAAGTGCATGGGGGTTTTCTTTGGTGGGGATTTTTAGCTGATGTGATACTAACATGAAATGACAGCCTGACATTTTTACTTTCTCCTTATATCTGATTCAAATGAGTCTTAGTGGACTCCTGCCAAACTTTTGAAAACACTTTGCCTTGGTACTGATGTTTTGTACTGGTTTTAGCAAAAAAGAGATTTTGTTTTCACATTCAATAGACATATTCAGTTTCTTTTTTATACAAGAAAGTGTTGATGCCAGATGCTTAGATGTGACTGTTTCCACTTCCAAAAATACACAGTTGAATTTTGTACAGACATTCTGTCTCTTTCTAAGAAACCACTGAACCATTTTGTTTAATGTTAGAATTAATCCTGTGGTGTACATATTTATGTTATTCTGGGAATTCAAGGCATTGGGTTTTCTCCATGGTATCCCAAATCAGGTAAGTGTATGGCTTAGATTTATTAATTTCAACTGTCCATTTCCCTTTGTGTGATAACTTGTAAGTAATCTGTAGTCAGCAGGGAGAACTGGCCTTGGCATAGAAAAGAGGGTCCTTCTAGCAACCTTTTTAATAAGCATGTCGTGCTTGAAAGTACATATTCCTCTAGACTTTTGGTGAAATAATTCTGAAGCTTGGAAAGACGTAACAGTCATGTTTTTTCTCTATTTCATTTATCACCACTGGTAAGCTCTCATTTTCTATATCCATTTTTGCTGATTATAGGAGAAAAACACAGTCCTAATACTTGAAAAGCATGACCTTCAATTCTACAATAGAAAATATTTTTTCAGCCTAAGGAACAATCTATTGAGCAGTGTTAAACCCAAACGTGGAACCCACCTTTCTAGAAAATCAGAACAACATGAAATCAAGATAAACTTTTTTTTTTTTACACTATTCAGTAGTGTCATTCTGTGTTTCCCTTGCACCTGGAATTCCTGTGTATGCAGAGAACTGCAAACACTGCAGCAATATTTAAAACGGTATACCTACTAGCCAATGAAAAGGAAAAAAAAATAAAAACCTGTGGTTTTTAACTCCAAGAGCCAAGGTCTTCAGACAGACATAACAGTAAGTAACTGTTATGGGACTAATGACCCTGGAGAGTAGTGCAGCCATTAGTATGATTGCTTTCACTGCTGAAAAATCATTGTATACAACAGCTGACACCTATGCCACATAATATATATAGACAGTTCTGTATATACTATAGTATATATAGAGAGTATATATATAGTGTATATATATATACTATATAGTATAGACGGGTGGAAGGGAATGAAGGGGATCCCTTATTTGACTCAAACATCCTAAACTTTCAGTTCCATTCTTGGTTTTGAACTCTGTTCAAATGCAGTTCAGCTGAATGCAAATGGACTAAGACAGTAACTGAGTGCATAATTTTCATGCACAATCTTTTCCAATCACAGGTATGAATGATGCACACAAGCCCTTGTGTTCCAGAAGTTGATGTCCAACTTTTTGCAATTTTTCAGATGCACCCCATACTTTGTGACATTGCTAGTCTTATGGTATTACTGTTGTGACCAGCTAGGAAGAAGGTTACCAACACATTACCACATGAAATCTCTAGGGCTGTGCGCATCTATCAGAATATTAGTAACACTGGTTTCTGACTCAGACAATACAGGAAATATTCTTTACTTCCAAATTGTGCTGAATGAAGATGAAATTCTGCTTTAACATCCTATATTGAAGTCCTAATTTCACAAAAACTCAGAGAGACTTAAGTTTTCTTAAAATTCTAGTCTCTGAACTATGAAATCAAATATCTGGCAAATATATGTGATGAAACATTCATTAGGAATAGCTGACCTGAGTAAAATAAGAAGAAAGGTCCCTTCCTTGTCCTAATGACTGAAATTACAGGATTGTCTTTAAAACAAAAAGCTAACAAAAAAAATTATTTCCTCACAATGCAGTGCTCAGAAAGAGATAAAAGTTGAAAACACAAACAAGCTTACCTCAAATTGTTATCACTATGGTGCTTAAAATGCACTAGGAATATAATGAACACACATTCCAGTAGTTTTGTATAATTGGTGGAGAGGGGGAGGGAGGATTGGTTGGTGGGGTTTTTTTTTGTTTTGGTGTTTTTCTAAGAAAAAAGGTGTCAGATTTTTTTTCATCTTTTGGCTGGAAAGTACTAATTTTCAAGAAAATGTTATTTGGATATTTTAGCAAATTTTTAATATAAATCACACATGGAGTGCTCTTGCATTTGATTTTCATTTGAGATGACGTTTATATTTAAATATTATAATAGTTTCAATTGTTATATGTATCCCTGTTGTAGTTCTACTAATGAAGGCTGGACACAGAACTATCAAGAAGTTAGTGAAGAGACCTATAGAAATGATTGGAGACTTCCCTCGCTTCATATAGCCTCTTACATGAACAGGTTGGAGAAAACAAACAAAAAACCCCACTTTTATTTAATTAGAGTCATGTACAAAGCACCTACTAGCTCCACCAGGAGTCAGAGACCCTGAGCATTGAACAGTTTGGTGTTCATTCCCTTCCTCTTCTTCTGCACCAGCCAGACAATTTAATTTTGCTGCCAGGCCTCAATTCCAAGTCCTCCTGGGAAGAACCTCAACTACACAGAAGTCAAGCTTGCTGGTCACGTAGTGACAGATGTTTGCTAAATACATTCTGGACCTCCTTAAATGTGTATGATACTAACATCTCAGAGAATTCATTTTTGGCACTGGCAAATGCTGAGAACTAACAACATGACATACAAAGGGATTTGAAAGCCCTACAAATGACAATATGTGCTAATATTTTCTATACAGCATAACAAAAGTGTTCTTAGAAAAGTACACTCTTACAAAGCAAGAAACTGTAAGAAACAATGAAAAACAAATTACTTAAAGTGAAGCATAAGAACATAAATGAGGTAAATATTTTTTTCCAAAGCCTTATTTTTCTTATTTCTTTGTTCAGAAATTAAATATGTACGTTTGATCTTTCCAGATGAGACAAGAGTCTATTTACTGTAAACAATAGGAAAAGAGCAGAAGCAAAGCAAAGCCTGTCATTAGCAAGGATGGTATCTATACTGCAGATTTCTGATATCAAAGATACCACCAATAAAAATTAATTGTCTTGGATAGCAAGGCCATCCTATGACAAATAGAAGATAAAATAATGCGACAAATCTTACAGACAATATTCAGGCTAACTTTAACTTCCTGACATGGATTCTTCCAGCAACAAACAGTAATTTTAGCATGGGTTGTGAAACCTAAGGTAGTTCTCAGCACAAAGAGAGGTGTGTGTCATTAGCATTGTTAATCGTGGAATCTAAGCTAGGTAAGGTAGGTCTGCACAAGTAGAGCAGCATATCCACATACCCGCATGTGGAATTTGAGGAAATTCCTAGATGGCTCTATACAAAGAATCCACAAAAAATCTTGCTAAATCTTGTGTACTCAGGAATCAATAAACCTTTCTGTCTAGCACAGGATGCCTTCTTAGTGTAGGCCTTTGTGGAGGCAAAGACTTCTGCTTGGCTAGTAAGAAAAAACTGATAACAGTCATTCACTTCATTTACTGATAACAGTCCTTTGTTTCGAGGAGCCATGTTGTCCAAAGGGTAACCTTTTCCTAGGAAAAGCTGACACCCTCATCTATGCTAATGAAGATTTTGGTGTACATGCTATACACTCATCTCTCCACCCAAATCATACTACATGTCACCTGTGGGTGGGAACCTTGTAGCTTTGAGGATAAAAGAGGGGAAAAAGGATCATTGTCACTCACATTTACAAACACACATTTACAGATTCATACACACATTTGCACACTGACTCATTCACACTCACACATTCATTCACACACATTCAATCAGACATACACACAGAACAGGAGGGAGAAGAACTGGAAAGACTGACTGTGTTCTCTTCTCTACTCCAGGCAGGGACGCCTTTCTGGGTAAGCATTTGTGCCTCTCACCTTTGAAGTGGAAGTATCTCTGGGTTGTATTATTTACTATTGTTGCTAGCAATATCATTAATAGTGTTTTTGCAGTTAGTGCATTTATCAACGGCAATTCTGAACTTGTTATATCTGTCGCCTTAATAAACTCTGGTTTTGCAACTTTGTGCATCTGTTTCGGTGCAAGTCCTTAGGACTCTGATACGGACAAAGTCATCTTCTTATGACTTCGTGAATCTGTTTCAGTGCAAGTCCTTAGTAGGGCTCTGAGATAGACAAAGTTTGTATCTTACAACTTTTTGCATCTGTTTTGGTGAAAGCTCTTAGTAGGGCTCTGGGACAGACAAAGTTGTGTCTAAACCTTGACTTAATGGGAGGGCCTTCCCCCAGCCATCTCACAGAGGCTTTTCCTTTCTCCCTTTAACATGACACCACATTTTTCAGAATAAGATTACAAAGAAGTAAAATTATCATTGCCTCTTCAAGACCAGTTTCACTTACTCAAGTAAGTATAAGTAGGTAATGTATTGGATGCAAATGGTTTTCAAAATATGGATTGAAGTAGAGATTTCTGTTACATACTTTCTAACCTGTATAAAGCATCACTAATTTTTATTTGACTTTAGAAAAGAAATTAGATGTGATCACAAGTCAGTTTGTCTCTGAGTGACACTGGAATAAATATTACCAGGAAATTATCTGGACAAATTATAAAAAAATGCAGCTTCAGAAGTTTGAGATTACTCTCTGTAATCTCTGTAATCTCTGTTATAAGAAGCTTTTGGAGGACTAAAAGTCTGAGGTTAAAGTTCTGTAACAGCTTCCTTGGGTGAAGGCAATATTTATGAAAACCAAAGCAAAATTACATGCTGTGATGAACAGTTCCCAGTTTTTCAGTTCTAATATTTACAAACTGCAAACACTGAGTAATTTTGTATAGATCAGTATCTATTTTTAAGCTTTCTGCATCTCTAAGAAGGCAACACACCTACCCATCTTTCTAGATACATATGAAGTACTTTCAGATAATAAAGTGTATGTTTGGGAAATCTTTGTGTACCTTTCTTATTTCTGTTTTCTTGTAAATTTCTCCTAAGTTTATTTTCAATATTTATATGACCAAGCAGAAGATAGATCTAAGTCATCTGGTTACATTAGTGAAAAGGGGATTTAAAACATAATTTTAAGCAACTAAACAAAAGAATTTTAATCAAATGTTAATGTACATTTTAAGTATCTTGATAAATATATGAGCTAAATTCCCCAAGCACATTAACCAAAATTGAGCTATTTTAACAAAATATTTCTATTCTCTTCAATATTACCTTAATTACTACTTATAATTATTTTTATGGCAATTCTAAGAGTTCATAAAACCTATAAAAATCCCTAAATTTATAAATATAGCATGAAATAATTAGAAAATAATTCAAAATAAAAAACATTGGTGTTTCTTTTAAACCTGTGTTGTTCAATTACAGACTTTTAATCAGGTTTTTGTCATATATTACTTTTACTCTCATTTTTAGACGCAGCTTCAAGCAAAACAATCTGACCCAAAAGTATGCATATTGAAGTTAGTACTGTAAAACAAGTCAAATGTGTAAAATTCTGTGATTCCGTGTAACTCTTCACACACACGGAATCACACAGAATCCTAGGGGTTGGAAGGGACCTCGAAAGATCATCTAGTCCAACCCCCCTGCCAGAGCAGGGTCACCTACAGTACATCACACAGGAACGCATCCAGGCGGGTCTTGAATGTCTCCAGAGAAGGAGACTCCACAACCTCTCTGGGCAGCCTGTTCCAGTGCTCTGTCACTCTCACAGTGAAAAAGTTTCTCCTGATATTCACATGGAACCTCCTATGCTCCAGTTTACAACCATTGCCCCTTGTCCTATCATTGGTCATCACTGAAAAAAGCTTTGCGCCATCGTCCTGACACTCACCCTTTACATATTTGTAAACATGGATGAGGTCACCCCTCAGTCTCCTTTTCTCCAAGCTAAAGAGACCCAGCTCCCTCAGCCTTTCCTCATAAGGGAGATGTTCCACTCCCTTAATCATCTTAGTGGCTCTGCGCTGGACTCTCTCAAGCAGTTCCATGTCCTTCTTGAACTGTGGGGCCCAGAACTGGACACAATACTCCAGATGTGGCCTCACTAAGGCAGAATAGAGGGGGAGGAGAACCTCTCTCGACCTACTAACCACCCCCCTTCTAATGCACCCCAGGATGCCATTGGCCTTCTTGGCCACAAGGGCACATTGCTGGCTCATGGTCATCCTCCTGTCCACCAGGACCCCCAGGTCCCTTTCTCCTACACTGCTCTCCAGCAGGTCAGCCCCCAGCCTGTACTGGTGCATGGTGTTGTTCTTCCCCAGATGCAAAACTCTGCACTTGCCCTTGTTGAATTTCATTAAGTTTCTCCCCGCCCAACTCTCCAGCCTATCAAGGTCTCGTTGAATGGCAGCACAACCCTCTGGTGTGTCAGCCACTCCTCCCAGTTTAGTGTCATCAGCAAACTTGCTGAGGATACATTCTGTACCCTCATCCAGGTCGTTGATGAAGATATTGAACAACACCGGTCCCAGTACCGACCCCTGAGGGACTCCACTAGTCACAGACCTCCAACTAGATTCTGTCCCATTGACTACAACTCTCTGACTTCTTCCCTTTAACCAGTTCTTGATCCACCTCACTACCTGATCACCAAACCCATACTTTATCAGCTTATCTACGAGGATGCTGTGGGAGACAGTGTCAAATGCCTTACTGAAATCAAGATAAACCACATCTACTACTCTACCATCATCTATCCACCTAGTTATTTCCTCATAGAAGGCTGTAAGGTTGGTCAAACATGTCCTCCATGTCCTTCTTATGTTGGGGACTCCGGAACTGGACACAGTACTCCAGGTGGGGTCTCACAAGAGTGGAGTAGAGGGGGAGAATCATCTCCCTCAATGTGCTGGTCATGCCTCTTTTGATGTAGCCCATGATACCATTGGCTTTCTGGGTGGTAAGTGCACATTGCTGGTTTATGTTGGGTTTCTCATCAACCAACACCCCAAAGTCCTCATCCCAAGGGCTGCATTCAATCCATTCTCCACCCAGCCTGTATTTGTGCTTGGAAATGTTGGCATTTTGCAAGGTCTAAACTCACCTTCAGAATTTCCCTTTAATTCAACGGGTTCTGTACACAAAACTAAGTCAATAAATGTGTTAGTTAAAATCAAATACTTCCCAAGGTAACTAATTGCTCATATAATTCATATTGCAAAAACAGGATTTGTTGAGTGCCCTTCATTTTTTATATAAAATAGATTTTACTATTTTATGACATGTATAACTTCTGATCTGCATCTTTAAGAAGTTTAATTAGGTGAGATGATATACCTTAGTTTAAGATTTTCCATTCCTTTTCCATTTCCACATGATTTGTGGTTTTATGACAGAAAAGCTACAGTATTGCTCTTACAAAGCACTATGTTAATTCTTAGTATTTCAAAGCATCCACATGATTCTATATTTCTGTAAGAGAATAAGTATCACCTCCATAAAAGTTTGCATTTGTTCACATGAAGGGAGAAATTTTACGTTATAGTATTCATCACTGAACAAGTATTTGGTTTTAATTGCAAAAGCAATTACTAGTATAACTTCAAGAAAATTAAGAAATTCGTTTCCTTTCCTAGGGCAAAGTACAAGATATTCTTTCCATCACTGAGTTTGGCACTCTATCACTCACCTGTATTGTCTTGATAATCCACTCCCAGATTCCTCTGAAGAGATGTTATAATGAATGATCATGTGGCAAAGCAGTTTGTGATGTGGTGTCTACACGGAAGTGACAGCATTCTCTTCTGGGTTTCAAACCTTAGAGCTTGATGAGGACCAAGATCTTCAAGTAGTAAAGGGCTAGTACACTTGCTCTTTCTGACCAGGCAGTGCTGTGGCTGCTTAATGTCTACTCAAAGCCACAATCACCTTCTGATCTGAGGAGCAGGTGACTGGGTGATTCTCTTCCATTCTGATTGCTATGCACAGACAGTCATGGAAAGGTAGAGTATAAAGGATTAAGTAGTATTCTAGTCACCCATTCAGTTTATTTTGCCCTTTTCAAAATTAGTCCAATGCATCATCATCTATCGTAAATGGCTTATAATATGACAGTTTTTCTCTTCCTCCTACATGTAAACGTATTCTGTACTCATTGCTCAGATTAAAACAAACCCTCACAGGAACGTTATCTCCTGACCTCTCAATCTCTAAACATCCCTGGTAACTAAGAGTCTTTTTTATCAGTGCAGACAAGCTACCTGGTGCTGAAAAGTTATCAAAAATACTCAAAGGCAATGAGTGGCTGTGGTTGTAGTGGCTTTTTCACAGGGCACTCCTGAGACATCATCTCAGGAACTTTTCTCAGCATTTTTGGATTTGAAAAGCAATACACACAAACTCCCTGAGTACTATAAAACCAAATATGAAATTAAATAATTAAATAAAGAGGCTGTGAGAGTCACTGACAAGTTTAAAAAGTTCTTGATATGCATTACAAAGAGGCCAATTTCTCAGGCGTACAATTAGAAATGTGAAAATGCATGCAATGGGGTTAAAAGTATAACAGCAATATATGTCTATATCAGTTTAATGTGCTGGACATTTACCAAATGTGAAAATAATTACTGTAACAGAGCATTCTGGGGGGGTGGGAACACCACAAACATTCCTAAAGCACTTTTAACAGTTCTCAAAGTCCACTGGGAAAAAAACAAAATAAAACAAACAAGAAAAACCACCAACAACAAAAAACCAAACTGCTGAAGAGTATTTTATATATTTCATATAAAGAACAGAACAGATATAAAGAACAGATTTTATATAAAGAACACCTTGAAGTAGCAGCAAGCCATCAAAACAAAGAAAGATGTAGAGAAGCTTAAAAAAAATATGCTGAAAATCCAGAATATATCATTTTGTTTTTCTAAAAACTCTTAGGCTTTTTTAACAACATATTTTTTTCTTGTTAAACAGATTCTTTAGTTTTCATTTTAAAATCTCAATTCTTTTTTTTTCAGGTAAAATAATGACCTTTAATTTAATTCAAACTTTTGTTCTATTACTCATAATGCAACGATTCAAATGAGTAAGATTCAGTGCATGATATCACACCAGGTCTTCACTGGGGCTGGGGAAAGGACAGAGGCTCAGATGACCATCTGGATCAAGAAGTAAGCCGCCATTAATTTATATATTACTAAATAAACAAACAAACTTAATTGGCATCAGCAAAAAAGAATTTGAATATAAATTTGATGGAAGTATTTTAGTACCACTGTTACTGTGCTACTGCAATTAGAGGCACCTTTCTCAAGGCAAAATGCCCACTCAGCAGTAATTTGTCCAAATACAAGCTTATAATGAATATAGAACTGGACACTCTGGATTTACACCATGGTCACTTTTGTTCCATATAATTTACATTTCTGCTGTGTTATACAATGATAAATATTTGACTGATAGTAACATGCTGCTGTTTCAAAGAAGTGCCTGGTTGCTGACACAAACAGTATTGCAGTGCCTAAAAGTTAGCTGCTGTAGTTAACTAAATTCAAAGTAAGGTCCTTGGTTTCACTGTTACTGAACCACAAAATGTAAGCCTCTAATGGGAAGCCTTGCAGGAGTAGCACACATTGCACCCACCATTTCAGAATAACCACCACCATTTCCGAGATCACCCCGCCCAAGCTTAAGCACCTAACTCTAGAGTAAGTTAGACACCTGCCATGAGATTAATCAACCATCTCTATGTCTAACTGTATCTTAATTTCAACACAACTAACTGTTACCTTTGAAGTCACATGGCAAATGAAGGTCACATGGCAAATGAAGAAGTCACAGTCACCTTTTGCATTGAAACCAAATGGTTAAATTATTCAGTAAATGGGAGACCAGTTCACCCTGCTGTTCAGAAGGAATTCCAGTCTACCTTTCCTTTATCTCAAACAACCCTAATCAAGGGCTGTAGGCTACTTTGAGGAAAAAGAAAATCTATCATGTCTCTAAACAAGAGAGAAATGTGATTGCAGCCTAGATGTTAGCTCTCTTTTTTTGGGAACAGGGAAAACAGATTCTGGTTCTTTTCCCTGCTCTCCAGAACAGTCCTTATCCCTAACTCCTCTGACTCTTTGAAAACTGCAGGTCATGTAAAGGTCATAAATATCAATTTTTTCATTCTCCATAAATCCATGGCAAGGAAAAGGACCTTTAACAGAGAGACAAGCAAGCTTCAAATTTCTGTGCTTGGACATAGAACATGGTCATGCAGTTGTCTGATTTATCTAGCAAAATTGCTACAGAAAACAACTTGGCAAAAATGAAGAAACAGTAATCTCACTAAGCTCCCTGAAAGGTGATTGGTAGAGGTTATTTAGTGTGAAAACTATAAACTTTAGTTGAAGTGTGTAATCTGTTACTTCAAACTTTCAAGTCAATTTTCTTTAGTTACCAAGATCAGACTTCTGTGGAACTTTTAATCAGTTGCTATAGAAATGCTTAGATGCACAGCTCTGCACCGCCAGCTATGAAGACAGTCTCAAAGCAGCAACCCTGTTGCCATAATCTTATTGTTTAACTGAATGCAAAGATTTACTTGGTCCTGTAAGTCTAGAAACTACTGCACTGATTATAATTTGCCTTATAACAGAAAGGTGTCATAAAAGTCCCCGTGGCCTTTTTAGAATCGTAGAATATGCCAAGCTGAAAGGGACCCATCAGGATCATCGAGTCCAACTGTCCCTGTGTAGGACATCCCAAAAATCACATTATGATTTTTCACATTTTTGTGCGAGTTGGGGGGTTTATTATAATCTCAAGGAAGTAGAAGTACATTAAACAATTAGCAAAAACAAGTGTGCATGTTCATATACTTCTTTTTTCATCATCAGTATCTTTGTCTTCCACTTACTAGAATTTATTTCTCCAAAGGACAGATCAATAATGAAGTTATGATTCTATGCATTCATCAAGAAAGGAAACACTCTGCAAGAGTGAAATTCAGGGAAAAGGATTAGCTAAATTCTGATGAAAGAGATTCAGTCTCAGCCATGTAGTATACTTAGCACAGTATGAGAGAAGTTATTAATATTAATGTAAATAAGTGACTTTAGAACAACCTCTTAGATCAGGACTGCAATAATCTCCCTTAAAACGGAACTAATCCAAAAACTCCACAATTAAATCCACCAATTTTCAATGAAAAGTTGAAGATCAGGAAGAAAGCACAAGCTATGCCCACAGCAGCTCTAGGTGTAATTTGATACAGAAAGAGTTAACACCCAAGCTAAGATTAAGCCATATACTATTCAACTAGCTCACTACTGAAGTGTGGTGTCAATAAGCTAACAGTTGCAAAAGTTTTAGCTTTAAATTTTACTAATATAATACCATTTTCAAGTAGTTCCTTGCTGAAAATACGGCTTTGTATAAACAAAAACAAAATAACAGATGACAATAACAGCTTGAGAGTCTCATTAGTACACATTTTCTAGACTAACTCAATTCTGCATTATAAAGAGAGAATTCCTGCATTTAGGTAAAATCAAAAAATACCCAAACTCAAGTTAAATAGCGTATTTCACCTCATTCAGAACAATTTAATTTTCATCACACAACAATATGAACAAAAAATGACCAAAAAATTTTTTCTTTACCAAGAGTCAATATATAGGCCCAACAGAATTTGACTATATAAGAAGCAGATTACGAAAACATCTGCAAATCTGTTAACTAAAGATAGATCATTTCATACAACTGGTACTTGATACCTCTGTATTATCTATCATGTTATATGCATGTGTTTATACTTACAGTACTTTTTATAGAGGCAAAGATCTTCAATGGTGAGTTTAAGATTTGATGTATTTAACTTATGAAGAAATACAGTATATAAAAACCTTAAAAAGCAAACAAAAACTTACAAATTTGGATATTCAGATTAATTCTAGATCTCTATGTGGCAATTTATTAGCAGGATTTTTTCACTACATGTCCTTGTTGCAGAAGGATATGAAGTTAATGTAGCATGACTTTCATGACACTAAGAAATGAAGGGCAAGGCATTACCGTCCCTGAGGCATGAACAATTCAGTATTTCATATTCTTGTGTAGCATATACAGAGCAGCCTGATTCTCTTTAACTAAAGGTATTGAGAATCACTGAAGAGTTTGAATTAACAGGTTCTTGGAAAGCCATGGGAATTTTAAAGATAGAACATATAAAACTTCTTTTTTCTGTACAATCCAGTATATTTTGTTCCTAGACCTAAAAGCATGCATAGGGAAAAATGCATAAAACTCATGATTATCATTTCCCCTCACAGTTACTTTTTCTGATACTACTAATGATTTATTCTTAACCAACTCTGATAATACCTATATTATGTTTTGTGTTTGGCTTTTTTTAGGGTGTGTTTTTTTTATGTGTTTTGTTTTGGTTTTGGGGTTTTGTTTTGGGTTTTTTTCTGTTTTTGTTTTGTTTTGTGTTTTGTTTTTGTTTTTTAAATCATGTATTCATACAGGTAGCCAGTATTCCTGGCTGGTTAAAACACACTGTTAGGAGTTGAAAGAAGCAACCTTATCCCAAAGAGGAGGAAATAAACCCATGTCTCATACAATCTCTTATGAGATTTTTTTCTGTGATCAGTGGAATATCTCCTAAGAATTTCATTATGAATCACATTTTTACATCAGTGCCTACGTTTAGCATTTCATTTTATGGTTTTGGTTAGAGATACACAAATTCTAAATTAAATGCTTTGTTGAAACTTCTCACTCAATCAAAGCAAATCTTCATTTTGCCACAGTCCCCTTGGCTAGCTGCCAGTGTAAATGTGCACTATGTTTGTGTACTACATATGCAGAAAAAAAATACATCTCATAGACAGTCAAAATTCATTGTGCATGCAGTGCTAATGCCCACGGCTTCCTCAGTATTTAAAACACTCCTGTGCAAGACCTCTGGGATCCCGTTGACTGGCCTGGCAGACTGCAAAGGAGTAATGTCTATCAAACTGTATGACTCCTGGTGACCTGAGCTACCAAGGGCACATTTTAGAAAACTAGGTGGAAAAACATTATAAATACTTGCTTGAGAGTTACAAAATTTTTGAAATTAGATTATTTCTGCAGTTTCATCGCTGATGTGAATTCTTATTTATATGGACAGGCATACATATATGTTTTAAAATGGGAGAGATCTCTGGAGAAAAATATTTTTGGTGTTTCTCTAGTCTTCCTATGAACTTGTTGATGAAAAGAATAATTTTAGGCTTCTTTCTCTCTCTTACATATAATCCAGTAGAAAATATTTTAAGTATGCCCTTTTAATTCAGAGATGGAATGAAATTTAATGTCACTTGAAACTAAATGATGGCAGAAAATATAGGAAATATCAGTCTTTGGTAAGAAAAGTGATGTGAACAACCTAGGCAAACCTTACAATGTATGTAAAACATACAATTACAAGCTTCTTGCTCACGCAGGTGAAGTGTACAAAGGAATTAAGAAATCAAATCTGTCTAAGTTTGCTTAGAGGAAAATTAGAAGCAAAAGTAGACAGAGAAGGAAAAGAGAAGACTAGAATCAAGTAGGAAGGAATTCCTCTAGGATGTGGTTATCAGACTGCAATCCCCATTCTATCTATACAAGAGAGAAAACTGTGTGACTATTCACAAACCCAGCAATATCTCATATACAAAAACTGGCTTTTTCATAAAACAAAAAAAAGGCAAACCAGTTTGCCAAAATACGCTTTTTCCTAAATTGTCTCTGCCAAAGCAGAATCCTACATAAGAAATCCGTGCAATATGAGGGGTTAGATACTAAACAAAATCAAAAATATTCTGTGATTTGTTTGCAGATCATACTTTTTAGTTAGAAAGACACTGAATAATACTATCACTGATTTCCATTTCATGTTTACATATTATATTTCCAAAAATATAGAAAAAAGATCATTCCAGAGTTTTATCATTATACCAACACTACCAGATTTTCTGATCATACACATGAGCATAAATGGAAATTCCTTTACAGCATATCCAATTTCCTGAATGAACATACAGCCAGAAATATGTCACAGAGAGCTAATAAGATAATATTCTTGCAGCAGGCATGCAGATTAGATTTCCAACTGTCTGAACTGTTTTTCCAGAATCACCTAAGATATTTATTCCTATGACAGAGCTTGACAGTATGTATTTGTCAAGTACTTGAATGAATCCTTGCACTGCAGAGCGCAGAAATTCCAAACCTAATTTAATTACTCAAATGGCCTACCTACTTAACATGCAACAACACTAATTATTATGTATGAGCTACGAAACAGGGTATGTGCAGGATCATGCATTTTTCAGTCAGGCTAGATGGCTCTTGAAGGCATGTTACCTTGCATCTACCAAAATAAGGAAGATATCTGTGCTTGGAGACATTAACTAAGCTGAAATGCCAGGCCACTTTTGCTAGTTGTTGTCTGTGTGACTACCTAAAGCCAGATGCAGCTTAGTCAAGTTTTTCTGTTACGTGCACCACAGAGATATGGAGCAACTCTAAAATTTTATGGTCTGCTGTGGGCAAATGGAAGTATATAACTTTGACACTCGAGATTAAAGCCGAGGAAGCAGAGGGTAAGTTAAGATGGTAACAATTCATCTTGTTTTCCTTCTGCTTTGGGAAACAAGTATCTGTATTCAGCCTTTTTTTTTTCTTTTGTTCAGTGCATTTAACCATTGAACACCATCATACTACTTATGTTCCTAAATGCAGGCCAAGTGATACAGGCAGCCTCTTTAATAATTCTTTTTTTACAATAATGTACAATAAACAGGGAGCTCCTGCTCTTGCTGTCATTGCAAGAGTACTAACTGGTGCAGGAATAGGCAGGGTTACACGACTTGGAGTCCTTCAGTGCTTCTAAGGAAGAACAGAGCTTCTTACGGAGACAGAGCAGAAATTACTACAAAACACTCAGGAACTTCATAGAAATAACAATAACTGTACATGATTTCTCTGTCATGTATCTAGTCTGTCAGATAGCATTTTATTCTAAGCAAACATACAGCCACGTTCTTGACGGCTCCATAGATATATGTAGTATGTGTATTTATGTAAATTGTAGGCAACGTTCTATATATAAATACATAAAATAGATTAGACAAGCATAAGAGTTATTATCCTCTTAATGCAGTATAAAACTTTCAAAGTTTTAGGTGAGATAATACAACTATTTGATCTGGAGAAGCTCCTTCAACAGAAAGCAAAAGTACACAAAGATCATAGTATCAAACTTACTGGAAAATTTCAGAGGAATTGACACAGTTTAGTTTCATACACTTATCACAATATAGAAAAAGGCTTATTCTTTTCATATACACTGGGCTATAAGTACTTAAAAATCAAAATAATCGCTGCATTTGAGTACCTACCGTTGGTTGGCTTCTGTACCTGGAAAGAATACATCTCCTCACAAAGTGACACAAAAAATTGGACACGAGAAATTTTAGGGCCCCCTCTCTGCCTCATGTAATTGGAGAAGAAGAGTAAGTCTGAGCAGAAATACTGAAAAGGAAATTTTCAGTGATTCTGTCTAAATTTGGTCTTTATTTCTATATTTCTGTAATCTTCTCTCCATGAGCAGCCTCCCAAATCATTGGTAAGACGGTATGCATAGGTGAATTTACCATCTGACACTAATCTTTATAGTAGATTATATGTATTAGAAGCAGGTTAGAGAAAACAGTCATTATACCCTTGGAACAACTGTAAAAACAGTTGAATATACTTGGTTTTCATTTGAATAAATTCTCTTAAGCTCCTTCATTTTTTCCTCCAGTTCCCAATATTTTCTATACATTTCCAACAATACCTAACAATCAATCACATATATAAGTACATAGAGAATTAAATTGGTCCTGTGCAGTGCTACAGCACAAAAATATTGTTACAGGGCCTTTTTTTGACTGCATACAATATGTCCCTTATTGGGGATTTGGCTCACCAATACTGTCTTTACCCATGGTTTGGACAAAAAAATGCTGGCCTGAGAAGAATTCTTCTTAAAGAAAAAAAAGCATTTGTCATGGTTAGAAATGCATTTGATCATATACAAACAGGAGTCTATTTTCATCTCTAGCATGCTTAGCAAAAGTGTTTCATACAATAAAAATATAAGAAACCACCCAGACTTACAATACTGGATATCTTCTGAGTCATCATATAAAATGCCCAGCTTATCCATCTGTCCATGATGGCAGGCTGTGTTGTTATGTTAATGAGCAGACATTGATACTTTATTTTGCGCGCCCCCTGCCCCCTTCAGGCTATAACACTGTTATATCTCTAAGGTGGTGCACTTGTCACAGCTGCATCATCATGCATAGCTTCATAATAAACAGGAAGCAATAGCAGGGACAGGTGTGGACATCTGTGCATAAGGTAGAAATTAAACAAATTTTGGTTTTATTATGTATCTAATATTTCAGAAAAATAAATCTTTGCCATCAGGGTCAAGTAGGGAAACAAATAAAATTAGGGAGATACAAGCTTTAAAAGAAGTAATATAAGAAGTATTTTGAAAAAGAATGAAGTTTGCTTTGAGGCACTGTACATTTCCTAAATGAATAGAATCAAAGTAATTAGAAGAAAGGAAGCATTCATGCTTACAGAAAGGAGATGTGAGAAATTCACACTGTTCATCATATACATGATTTTGTTTCAAGCTTCTTCCTCTGCTCCTGAAAAAGTTCAGATTTCAAAGGGAAATAACTACATGAGTTTATTTATTAAAAAAGTATTGGCCACCTACAATGAAATTCATTCCTCTCATCGCTTTCCTCAGACATCTTTTGAAGCTCACATTTAAGCATATGCATTCATTTTCTGAAAATTAATTCCTATTCTTGAAAAGATAATTGACTGTCAATGTTATAGCCTCAAAGGAACAACCAGATTCTCATTTTTCATCAGACAGAAAAAGACTAAAACTTTGTTCCTCTACTTAGCTTCAGAAAGAAATGGGCAGTGATTTGTGAAGGTGCACTCACTTAGAGCCTTGGCCTCAGGTCAGACTGCAGGACCATTAGTGGAAGTGGGCAAATAGATGAGTAGATTTGGAGAGAGATAAAGCGGAAGATTTAAGTTACTTCAGTGTTATCTAATCCTTAGTGCTGGTTGTGCACTAATACATTTAGTGTTAGCGTGATTTAGGCTTTGGTTGAAGTGCATAGTTTCTTGATTACTTATGTGTACAAGAAGATGAATGATAATCCAGTGTTTTTAAAATAATGTGCTCAGCAGAAGAGGTAGTGTCAAGAGGAATGCATAAATTTCTTCTCTGAAGTACCTGACATCACAAGGATCTGCTCCAAACTAAACTAATTCTTTCCCTTTCCAGGATTAGTTGAGGACCATCACTTTCTTCTGTACTACTGTGGTTTTTAACCTTCTCAGAGCAAGATGTACATATATACATATAAAAAAGGTGACAAGAGTTTATTGGCAGATTTAAAAAGGACTCAGGTTTATAGAAAATTAAATGCCTAACTTGTGACAGTTGATTAAACAGAATAAACTGTCAATCAAATTCAGAATCATCCCACTGGTTCAATACAAGGATTATGCCAAAATACAGAGAAAATATTGGAAAATAGTTTATTATAATAGAATATCTCCACACCCCACATATAGTTCCCCAAGAATGAAAATGGTGAGAACATTCAAAATTTATCCAATTGACTTATATTTGTATTAAAATTCTTAGAAACTTGCATATAATGTCTAACAAATATAATGGGTAGATACTCCCTGGTAAATATTTAGCCTGTTTTTTTTTCCTCTTTTCTGCTTGATAGTATTTAGATGCATATAGTGAATATTTTAAAGTATATAACAATTACATTGCTGTAGTTAGAAGCATAGCAGATCCAAATAATCACAACATGAAGTGGAAAGGCAAAGATGCTGGAAAAACTGTAAGAAATACTTTTAACTACCTGAGATTNTTAGGTTCTTAAGAAATAATCTGCAAGAAAGAGGCATATCTGCTAAATAATGTGATTAATCACACTTAAAACTGAATATTCTAAGAAAAAAGAAGTTTCTTATTTCATTATATAATAATAGTAACTATACTTCTGTCTAAAGAAGAGAATCATCTTTTAGTAAGTCATATTTTCCCCAAGAGGTTATTTTACCTACCAGTAATTCTATATAAAATCATTAGCAATTTCATTTGAACTGTATGACTTTATGTTCAGTAAGTACAGCCTCCATCAAAGAGATAATAGTTCTGCTTCACATTTAAATAATAGAAAAGGTAAGACTGAATTCCACCTTGGATGGTAGCCCTGGCAGTTCTTTCATTTCTCTTTGCAATGAGAGCTACATAAATTGTTCCAGTAAAAAGGGAAATTTGGTGCATGGAAATGAAAGAAATATCATAGCTCTTAAACAAGAAGCCTCTACTCAACTCCATTTCAGAAAGCTTTGGGGCTGTACCAACGTCCCCTGATACCAACACAGAAGGCAATAATAGTATTCGATTCTATTTTGGCATTAGCACAGCTGCCACCCCAGGGAGCCAGCTTACCCTCCTCCAGTCTCACAGCTGCAGTGGCCACAGAGAACCCAGGCACAGGATAACCAGGGCACAAGTCTGCTTTCACCACAATGAGCAAAGAGAACTCCTGTGAGCAGTGCTCTGCGGAAGCAGCTCTCAGAAAATCTAGTGGAAAAGAACATCAAAGAAGCAATTTCCTCTTGTTTTTTCTTCAGATCATTGTTTCCCTGATATGTGGCTCTTTTCAGCAGCCCAGCAGATTATCATAGCAGAGCAAGGAGGACATGATTAGAAAACGCAGTTTAGGAAACAGAAAATATGACAGAATAAGCGATATTTCTTTTTCATACCACACAGAAGTCAGGTCACTGGAAGCAGTGAACTGCAAATGCTGCTGTGGGTGCTGCTTGCCTGGAGTAGGTTTTTTAATTTCAACTACTGAGGTAGCAGTGCAATTTTTATTCTTGAATAAGTAAATCAGAAGATAGAAGCAACCAGAATGCTGAAGACTAATGAGATATCAAAGAGCACAACAAAAGCCTCCCAGGAGAAGGCTAAAGCCACTGAGGAAGTTGCATCATCATGAGGCAGAAACCTTGCATGCACATTTAGAACTATGGCTAAGAAGTCAGACGGAATTAGGAAGAGATACATTGTCCATTCCGAAAAACTGCAAATAGCAGTTTTCCTTTGTTTACTCTCAACTGATTAACCAAATGGTGGTTGCATTTGCTAGGCACCATACCGCAATTGTCAATATCCTTTTAGATAGTTAGCAAGAAACAGAATAACCTGGTCAGACACAAGCCCATCTTTGTCACATATATTGTTTTTCGTTAACAACCCACAGAAATCCAACTGGTGTTCTGGACCTATGGCCTTTTCAAATACTATTAAATCAAATTACAAAGACACACAGAATTACATTTCCAGAGAAGTGACGAGAATACAAATTTTCTACCCATTTAAGAAGAAAAAAGATCCTGAAATTTGTATTCAAGCTTTGCAAAATACTAACAAATAAAAATTAGAAAAAAGCCTATTAGTATGACAGCACAGAAAATTCTATGATATTTTTCCTTTTTCCTTTCAATTTCTCCTCCACTAAAGGCAAGTCTTTCCACCATGATAAGAAGAATATATTTCCATGAAATTGGTAAATTCCCTCCTGGGGCAAATTAACAAATATTACTATTACCAGACTCAGACCAGCCTACATAAGGGTGTTAATACAATTTTTATCTTGTAAAATACGAAGAAGGTTATGCTTGATGGAAAGCTACAAGTGCTGTAGAAACATCAACACATGTGCTGTTCCGATATGGTTATTTGCGATAACATTCCCATCAGATTGAAGATATTTTTGTACCATTTTAAGGCAGGACCACAGAGGATTTTTGAAATATCTCTAGGTAACAATCTAAGAATCAGGCTGTAGAAGAAATACACCGTAACAGCTTGCCATCAGGTAGGAACTAGCTCAGAACTTCTGTGCAAACTTTTTGGTTCAATAAATACGTGGAATAAAAGTAGAAGTTGATATTTAGGAGAGAAAACAAGAGTCTTATCTTAATTTTTCACTCCATTGCTCTTTAAACTGACAGAAGACCTAATATATTTAACTCAGATACTACCTAGTAGGGCATTATGAGTGGTATAATAGGATGCTGGAACAATAACATATTGACAGTTCCTTTTGTATATTATTGTAGCTCACAAGAATCAAGAACTGACTGTGCTACGTGAACAGGCACCGAGATGAGTCCCCATCTGGACAGTTTGGATTTGAAGAGATGTCAGACAAGAGATCACACAAGAGTTCAAACACAGAGAAAGCTACAATGAAAAACCAAATTAAACTCTTGTTAACGCTCACAATAGACAGCAAAAGAAAAGGATCATACTTGAGTTTAGGTTCAGGTTAGGCATTAGGAAGCTATTTCTAAAAGAGAGAGCAATTACATAAAATAGATTGCACAGGCTGATTGTGGAATTAGTATCATTGCAGGGTTTGGTTTGGGTTGTTTGGGTGGGGGTTTTTTGTTATTTTTTTAAATAAAGGGTAGCTTTCTCAGAAAATACAAAGCTGGTCCTTACTTGGGCAGGTATTCAACTAGAAAATACTATTAAATTTCTTATGGTCTTATTTTCAAGTGCTGAACATACATCTCCAAATCCACATATGCAGTTACTATGTCAATACTGAATATTTGAAATACATAATAACAGCAAGAAGGTAAGCTTATAGTGAAATCTTAGCAATGTTCCATGAATTTTTTTGAACTAAAAATTCTAACTATACAAAGTACTGTAAAAATACGTCACCATTTAATAGTATTGATTATTTCTCTGAATATATATGGTATCATGCAACTTTATGAAGTGGTATTATCTCTTTAACAGAGGCCCCAAGATGAAGCTCCATTTTCTTCTTTCTGCCAAATCTTACAAAGAATAGAATCCTGCCTTCAGTTGAATAAAGAGATAGAAGGTAAATGCAATATAAGTTTGCTTTTGCCAATCCCAGCAATAGTATTTACTTGCTTTGTGTGTAACCAGAGGTGCTCTCACTTTAAAAGGGATTGTCAGTTCTTCACAGTCACTGAAAAATCCAAGAGGGAAGTGCATCATCAGAATTGCAGGCAAGAGAGGATTCACAACCGAGACCTGAGCGTTTTTGTTTTATCCTCTCCCTTCACTCTGTTCCAGAGAAAATTAGATAACTGTACTGTTAATGTACAGAAAGAATGTTTTACCTCTTATTAGTGTTGCCAAATCAATGCAGCACAGTAAAATGAAAAGGAAATCTTATTTTTGCCTTGAATGTCTACAGGTACAACTCAACACATGCCATGGACAGAAACACTGAGAGACTAGGAAGTACTATTTTTTGAAGTGCCAAGCACTTTCAGAGCAGAAAACACAATTCAAACAAGAACTGTGAAGAACTGAATCTCATATGCTAAATGCAGACATGGAATAGGAACACTCAAAGATTTTTCTTGGCAAGAAGCCAGCAGAATTTCTTAAGCTAATTGTTTCTAAATTCTTAGCTGTGGAATTAATTTTTCTCCTGGATTTTTTTTATACTTTTTGCAAAGCATGGAAACCAAAGTAATCCATGTAGTAATTTCTCTGAAGCTGATAGTATTATGATAAATTAATATAACTCATTAAAATGTGGCACTAGTCTGCATAAGACTTTGGCTAGCTGTCTCTAACAGAATCTGATAAACACTGTTCTTTGCTGTATTTGTTTAAACAGGCTTTCTATATATTTTTCACTAAACTGTTATAAGTCTATTTCCAGTGGCATGAAACACCTGCAGTTTTTGCTGACTTTATTAAGGTTAGTGGATATCTAGTACCTTTGGAAACCATCCTACTCTGAATCTAAAAGGAAAACAAGTGAATCACTGTCTGTAGTTTCACTAAGCACATTTCTCCGTACTTAAACTAACTCAATTGGGACAATAGGAAAAGCTCTGATACCAGTAATTATGGCATGCTTTCATCTTTGTTATATATGGCTTCAGTTCAAGATAAAATTAGATAAGTTTAGAGATTTCTATTTTCTTATAAGTGCCCTTCAAATCCTGCTAAGCAAAAAGGGTTCTTTGCTTGAATATTTTAAATGGTTACAAGATGTCTCAGATAGACAGCTCTGTTTCATAGGGAGTTTTAAACTGCATCTTTCCAATAACAAAGACCATGCAGAGTGCCAGAAGAAATAAAAAAGCTAGAGTCAGCATGCATTTTCTTTTTGTAAACCAATTAATATTTTTTTTAAAATCCTGTTACCATTCTGGGTAACAACTACAGTAAGTGAAATTAATACTTCAGTATTTAAAGTGTTATTGTTTCTTATCATTGCTCTCTGAACTCACGCTTTGCTGAAATTTATTTAGCAAATTCTCCACGGAGATGGCAATTGAAGTGAGCAAGGCATTGGCTTCAATGCTGTCTAAGGCTTTATTCAAATTCTGTATTTTATTGGAATGCCTGCAAGATGAAACCAAGCATCGGTATAACAATAAAAAGGAAACTTGAACACACAAGACAACCAAGTTCGTGAACTGGGGAAAACACAATAAGAATACTTATAATTCCTGTGTAAAAATTTTGCACATGGACTTCTTATTTACTTTGATGAAATAAGTTCTTTAGGATCTTAGGGGATCTGAGTGGATCTTTCTGTTTTGGAAAAAGTAAAATTACTTTTAATTAGTAGAAATGTATTTGGAGTAAAAATTCCATTCCTAGCCTTTTCATCTCGCCTAGAGACCCAAGCAACATTAAAAAAAAAGACAATCTATTCTCAGGTTTTGGTTTAGTCTCTTTAGAAACCATTGCAGAAACTTTTGTCATGGTAGTTTATCCATTTTGTACACACAATTCCAAACTTTATGATTTTAAGTTTCTGTAATTTTAAAACTGATTTTTTTTAGCTGATGTGTCAAGTATTCATGGAATTAAGTTGAGAAACTCTACATAAAAAAAAAGAGAGCAAAAAAACAACAAATGTGTGTACACAAATGAACCTGTTTACTTGCTACACATCTGTATTTTAACTCATCAAGAAAATTTACTTGCTATGCATTTTTCAAAATAGGATAATAGGGAAAATTAATTTTAAATCTTGTAACCACTATCAAATGCACTAAGTGGCAAGTGTTTCAGACTAGTCCTTTCCACACAGACTTAGTTTTTCATTACAAAAATTATTTAAAGTGGGTTTTTTCTTGCCTTCTGTCTTGTTTGGATTACATGATAGACTCTTTTTTTAATAATTAATGCATTTTACCCAAGTTCCTTTTCTGCTTGTAAATATTTTGCAATGTGAAAGCTGTTTTTTATAATCATTAATCAGTACTGAGATAGGAAGTAAGTGAAAACCAGTGCTGTGCACCCAGATCTTACCCAAAATACAAAAGCATTCAGATTCAAGTGAGTGGGGTTTTTTTTATTTATTTATATTGACCTCAGTTTACAAAGCAGATAAAGCCAGCTTCACCACCTGTAAACCTAAACAGCAACACTCACCATGAAGATGCCAGAACCTAGTGGGATACTTGGCTACTCAAGCATTTACAGTTAAACCAACTAGAACACAGTGACATCAATCTATGAACACAATATTCACACAGTGTTTTGATTCACTATAAACTGTATTAGTTGCAAAATCAAGTTTCCAGAGGGAAAGAAAAGAAGAAAAGATGAATACAGTCATTAAAAAACAAGCAAACAAACCAACCAACCAATAATCTAGAAAAATGCCATATATTGTCAGAAAAGATGGGCTGGAAGGCCTAAATGAACTCTATATACAAAGAGTCATGATTTTTCTTAGCTAGAACATATTATGGTGGAAAGAAAACATTTTCCATTTTAAATGGTACTACTAGGCTTATTTTCTACTAACCTGTTAGCAATATTTTGAGCAGAGGCTCAGAGAAACAGTACAAAAGCAACAGTGTTCACTTCTGACAATGTCACTGAGGGTTCAAGAACTAACATCATCCTAACTAGCTTATTGCACAGAGGTATATAAATCCCCACAGAAGGGGGTCCAACAGGCATGGGGCTGAAATACACATTTCCATAGCCGTAATACAAAAATATAGCACTGTAAACACCTAAAACTGAAATGAATAAACTCTAGAGAGAAAACTGAAGATAGAGACTAAAATCTTATATATTACATCAGCCAAGAAGATGGGTTAACACCTAAAAACATTCTTCTTCACTAATGAGATACTTATTTTCAGTAAAGTAGGAAATTTTTAATACTTCTCCATTTTTTCCACTGCACTTTTCCATAGTTATTTATGAAGGAATATAAAGGACCATAAGTATACATATCTTTAAAGATGAACACTTGCATACCCTGAAAAAAAAATAATTGTAATTTCTTAAAACTTACTAGCATCTATCTCTAGCAGTAGGATGATAAAAATCCTAGTTAACAAGTTTCTGCTACAAAGCACTCCAAAAAGAAGCACTTAAACTGAAAGTCAAAGATGAGGAAAACCTTTACAAATGCTTGCAATAGGACATATATCTATGCATATACATTAATAAGTCTTCAAGTCCTTAAAAGCCTTTCCTTACACAATCACTGAATGAGGTATTATACTGCATTAAAAAAAATGCCCAAAGTAATATAAGCATGTTTTTAAGTGAAAAAAAAATCAAAATCTTTAAATGAAAACAAAGGTTTTGTGTATACTTGTGTACACAACTCCTCTGTTCTTCTTTCTAGTTGCCTTGGTTGCAGTGTCAGCCAAATATTTCCTCCATTTCTGTGCAAGCAGTTCACACTGTACCATAATTAAATCCTTCTATTCTACTAATGCACATCTCATTGAAAGATGAGAACTTGTTACACTTATACTAAACCTAAAATAAGTTTACACATAGTCAAATATATTATTAAAAGAATATACATATATTGCAGTTTTTGTTTGTATGCACAGAGAACCCACTTACAAAACTATACATGGCCATCACTCTATTTTTACCCACTCTTGTTCTCTCAGCAGAGAGAATATGGAAATGAAACAACTCTTGAGGTTTGCATCAAAAGTGTTAAGAGGCAAGAAACAGAACATAATACAGACTTTGAAAAGTCAGAGTTGTAGGTGTTAAAACCCTTGTGAGAAAATCTGTCTCTATCCTTAAAAACTAGTAATGCTAATGCAACTAGCTGGGTTGGGGAGGAGGAACAGATAAGATCAGACTGAAAATTAATGCAAATCAGACAGCAAAAGTGAACAGGTTGAAAAAGAAAGTGAGAGGAATAGAAAGGTAGTTATAGCTGTTGAAAGAACACAAGAAAGACAAAGGTGTTGAGTGATAAAATATAAAAGAAATACTGGAAGTAACCAAGACCTGTGCATGGGTAGCCAGATTTCTACAAGATTTCATTTCTGAGCCACATCCTTGGGAATGAGTGCTACAAATCCATAACAGCTCATTAACTTATATTCAGAAAAGAGACTATTTTTTATCATTTATATTAAAATAATTTATATATTATTCATATCATCATTTATATATATTTATATCATTTATATTAAAATGAAGATTCATGGCCTGACAAAGATTACACTTGTGTGGGAGCATCCATGAATACAGTAGTAAAAGCTGGGGATTAAGTAGCTTGAGCTCAGGTAAGTAAAAATATTTTAAGGAATGAACAGCACATCACTAAAATGCATAAATTACTGAGTTTCTGTATTATTTCACACAGGTTTACAATTTTTTAATAGTTTTACTTTCATTCAGATAAAAAGCGTTCTCTGTCAAGTTTAATATTTGAACCAGGATTTATTTAGTTAAATTGTGGATTCTTCTCAGCAGTTGATCTTTCTTTATTGGACTGTCAGAATCTCTATCAGATACATTAGTAAAGAAATGTGTTGGTTTATTCCAGAGAGACAGCAGAAAAATTTGACCAATCAAGAATGCTACCAAGCAAATCTTACTTCTTCCAAATCATCATTCATCAGCTTCCTGCGATGATTAAAAAGGATGTATAAGCAAACGAGAATGCAAAACTGGTTAGAAATTGTCTGTAATGTTACTGTTTGGAGGTACTGATTATGATCAATTTATGTGAGCTATTGACTTCTCCAATTTGATTTTCTGTGCCTTGGCTTTGATTTTGTCACATTCTCTTCAGTAAATCTATACAGCTTTGAAACCAAACAACTTTTGGTTATTACAATAATGCAATCTTGTGATTCTTTGGTGCATACCATGTCACTGAGGTGTCCACATTTATGATTTGATAGCAAAACTGCTACTTACCAATTCTAAATTTGAAGACCAGCATACCAGACAAAATGTATTAATTGACACAATATGGAGCTGATAGGGATTAAGTAAACTTTCCTATATCAGGAAGCAAATTTGGGCACTAACCATCACACATGAAAATATTTTTATAATTTCTTCCTCCAAAATTCATTACCTTTATAACCAAGAGTATCATAATCATTCTTTCACATTAGCTGGCAGATTTACCATAAATGGTGATAGCTGGTATCACTGAAATAACTGATACAGTAAAATTAGTTACAACTGTGCCAACGTGATTGCTTGTAACTTGAGACACCATTATCTCAGGGCAAGAGATGAGAAATGAAAGAAGTCTATAAAGAGACCAATATAAAGAAATTCTCTTTGAAAGAGGCAAGAAATAATTTAGTTCTTCTGTACCAATACCCTCTCCACAGAATCGCTGTTGTCTTTTTCCCTTTCCAGGCTGAAAGTAAGTAATTGACACTGGTTCGATTTCTTCAGTGCTGATATCAGCTGCTTAAAATGAGGTTAACACATATTTCTAGGAACACTGTTTAATATTTCCTCATTCTAAACAGCTTACATTAATATATTGTTAATAGCATGAGTAGTTCTATATATGATTCTGCAGTGCATGAGTTTCTTATTAAGAAATTAGAATATGAAGCTTGCTTTTAAAGTAGTTTGATATTGGTTGGACTGTCAAGTGGCTTCTCCAGAAAACTGAATGTTATGCGCTATAACATACTGCTTTGCTTTCTAAGTATACCTCTTTTTATTGGGTTTTTATTGCCTCCTAGTATTTTAACTTAAAAAAACAAAACCAAACAAAAAACACCTGAAAGTATCTATCTGATTTCCAAGGCAGAAATATGCAAAACCAATAACCATTTGTTAATAACAGGAATAGTAGCCAGTAAGTTACTGTTCTGCCTAGGTGTTTTTGCAGTGTTGGCCAGGCACTATGTCACTGCAGAAATGGGAGAGAGACCCTGAACAAGTCTCTGCCTTTTAAGGAACCCCATCACTACACACATTTCTTTCTGTACAGTTCTGTGAAGCTTGTGCGACACCCATAAAAATCATCTAGAGTCTTCAGCTTCCGTAATCTAGTTATGTGATGAAAAAAACTCTTTAAACTTACAAATCTGGATTTTGAAAAATCGCTATAAATTAAAATACAGTAGTCCCTGACGGTTTGCTTTCCATACCAGTGCTTTTCACAAACCCATCTCTCTTGAAATACACTCTGAGAAACAGCAAGTCAGCCTGGGAGATAACACAAAATCAAAGAATAACTTGACAGCTACCTGGTTTGTTTCCCAAAATCAAAGCGCATCAACAGGGAAAGATATGGTCAAAGAGCAGCATTTGGACTTCCTCAGCATGATGCACACCGTGAGCCTCTGGTAAAAAAACAGCATATACTACAGCCAGAGAAGAGATCAAGATACTAAATGCAAATTAGCAATAAGGTAATGGCTTCACATGGGCATACCATATTCTTCTGCTTTCCACAGCATCATCTTGGAGATCCGATTTGCCTCAGATTATGGAGAAAGTAGGACAGCCTGTTTCATTTTCCAGATATCAGTTTAGAATTACAGCAAATGCAAGGGCTGAGAAACACATGGCCAGTACATGGCAGAGGGTTTTATTCTCTAGAGCAAGTCTTGCTGATAGGTATCACTTCACTAAGCGGGTAAAAAGCAAACATCTGTTTTCTATTAGTATTTAACGTCTTTCTGTCAGTCCCTTTACTGGTGGACACTGTCAGGTTATCATTTTCCTTCATGATCAGCAGGTGAAATGAAGAGACAGGAGGTACTGGTAGTTAAGAAGTAAGGTTAAACATACAGACAAGTACCTTGAGAAAGCACAGGAAAGTAGGAGTAGAAAAAAACATCTCTCAGCTTGTAGTAGTCCACAATGGGTTCAGAATCAAGCCTAAAACTAACTCTAGCTACAATAACATTTCAGATCAAAAGCAATTTCACTTGAAAATAATCACATTATGTTATAAACCATCACATCTCTGCCATCTTAGTTAACATTTGTGTTTAGAACTATTGGGATTTCAAGAAGTTTTTCAAGAAGATGCTAGTAGCAAATTGGGAAATATCTGTGTTTGAACATAAGATGGAGCCATTGAATTTCCAAAATCTGATGAGAAATATTCCATATTTCTCATTCTCTAGATTCATGGTTGGGATTAAACGAGAGAAATAGTGTGAAAGATATAATCTACTTTCACAGTACACTTCAGTTTTATCTTGTTTTTCTTTAGAGAAACCACTGTAGGGTTAAAGATTGGTATCTGAGAAAGTTAGCTTTCCTCCAGATTGTTCATTTTCTTGTCAAGTTTTCTGTGCTCTACTAAAGCACAAAAACTTGATCTGCAGAGATACAAGAACTCTTTGTCAGTGGAAAGGAGTACAGTTCATAAGAGTTGTGTATATCCTGGATTTAGAGGTCTTAGAAGATCACAGAATCACAGAATCCTAGGGGTTGGAAGGGACCTCGAGAGATCATCTAGTCCAACCCCCCTGCCAGAGCAGGGTCACCTAGAGTACATCACACAGGAACGCATCCAGGCGGGTTTTGAATGTCTCCAGAGAAGGAGACTCCACAACCTCTCTGGGCAGATGTAGAAGGTGAATCAGAGTTAAAGCAGAAGAATCACAACTCTTGTGCAAAGTAGACTTTCACATTACCAAATCTGTTTGTCTTTCCACAATTACAATTAGTTTGTCCAGTTACCTTCTCTTATGTCCTGCAACATCTAATTAGACCATTTTCTCAGCCTAACAGAATTTGTATGCTACTGTATATAAAGCTACCCAGTAACACCCCAGAAACACACATTTTCCTTAATGCTGCAAGTCAGTGTGACTTTCTGGTGTTTACACTTGGATTTACTGAACTGTTGTTTGCATTTATCTCTAAGCTTGTATTTTCTGACTCTCTTTACCAGCCAGATTGTCATTGCAAGTGAAAACAAGTTAAAAATAAAAATAGTTCAGTCCTCTTAATCTCTCTTTTTCCAGATTTCACCCAAATAGAACTTTGCTCAGCTTCAGTCATTTGGAGACTGGATGAGCTACAGATAAGCAAATCCCCACCAGGGAACACTATTGGAATTAAAAGGCTGCTGCTTCTTCAAAACGTTCCCCTTTAGCAGAATAAACCAAGATTATTAAATTTGTGTATGTAGTTCATAGGACATCCACTGATACCACTGTATCAGCAGGATATAGTAACTACTGTTACTATTAAAACAGATGTTTTTATAGTCTAAACTTTGAAAGCAATATTGTGCTTTGGAACCTAATTGACCTCCTCAACTGAAAAAAAGTCAGCCAAAATTGATGGCTTGCTGAGAACCAGCAAATCTGAAGATTTAATTTACAGGGCATTTCAGTAGTGATATGAAGTTTAGGTGAGTGAATCGATCTACCAAGTCCATTAGCAGACAAGACAGCCTGAGCAATCCAATCTTTTTGCAAATTCAGCAACTGAAACTAGTCTAACAGGTCTATGCCGCCCAGCTACTTCAATGAATACTAGACATTAATTCTCTTCATAGCATGTATTTGCTGAATTATTTTATTCCAGTGCAAATATTATATGTTTACAAAATCGGAAAATATGCTGTATTTGAAACTTGCCATGGAAAATTCTAAAAGGTACAATATCTGTGGAGCACTTGTAAATCTTAATTGTATACCTTTATAACACAAATCTTTGGCTAGGTGAGACTGTAGGAATGAATAATTTGCCTATGTATTTCAAAGAAATATAGACTATATATAATTTCTCAGAAGAGTACTTTTACAGATACAGTTAAAGACATTTTTTGCTGTCCAAAACAATAATGTAAGACTGATAATTACTGCTTAGTTTCACATATTAAAAAAACCATAAAAAGTAGTATTTGTTCATAACCAAATAATTATGTAGTGTGTTTGGCATTGTTTAATATCTTTCCTGTCCTAGCCCAGAGACATGCATGAACTGACAATGAAATTATTTATATGCCTACAAACGTGTGCCAGTGTTGAGAAAATACCTAGGTGCTGCTTTTTGTGGAAGATTATAAAATTTAGGGATTGCATGTTTCTATTTAGGTCAAAGATGTAGATACCTACATTAACTGATGTTTTCTTTTCACACTCTGCCATTCCTGTTGTCTCTCCAGGAGCCTTCCTCCCTCTTAGTTTCTTTTTAATAAGTCTTCACTCATGCAGTACAACACAGTTTCACAGTAATTTAAGCACTGAAAGGTAAGATTGCAACTCTTTTCTTACGATTCATATCCATTACTAAAAGGGTTGTATGACGTATATGGCTTTGTTCTCAAAAGGTGTATATATATTTACTATATTTTTTAACTAATTACTATTTACATTCTAGACCTCCATGTGAGAGAAGGTAAGTGTTATCACTTACTTGGTTACCATTGTTCCCAAGAGGTCTATGGAATGGTTTGGAGTAGCTGTGGTGCTCCTTTTTGAAACAAATATACACCATGCAAATTGAGGAGAACACTTGGAGGAATTGGAGTCTGATCAATGCTTCAGATGTGTGGTATCATTGTGTTTGAGCTATGGATATGTCTAGCACTAGACTTACTTTTATATTTCCTTTAGTGCGGTTTAATCATGGACAGAAAGATGGACCCGGCTACTTCCTGACGCTTTTTCATCCGTTTTCCTTAACTCTCAGTCATATTGATGTTAAACGCTTCAACATGCCTGCAATTTTTCTAACATTTTAATTCTTCTTAGGAACCACAGCTATAGTTAGATCTTCATACACTCCATTTGCTAGTCTAGCTGTCTAGCCATATATTTAACTCCATCTTTTGTGTGTGTACGTGCACGTACGTATCATGATTCAACAAGCAAAGTCTCACA
Source organism: Aegotheles bennettii (assembly GCA_013398125.1). Lineage (NCBI taxonomy): Eukaryota > Metazoa > Chordata > Aves > Caprimulgiformes > Aegothelidae > Aegotheles > Aegotheles bennettii. The sequence goes on along the minus strand of VZRW01008049.1, from coordinate 27,935 downwards.
GGCTTGTACAAGCAGTGAGTTCAACTTCCCAGCAGGCAACACATGCTGCAGCAGACCTTTTGCCTTTTATCAAGGCCTTCAGAAGTTCAATAACTTGCTGGGGATTTGACAGAACACAGAAACTGCTGAAACAACTATGGTATCAGTAACAGGCAGTGCAAGACTGGAGTATTTCTGAAGCCACAGAGCTTATGTTTCTCTAGGCTCTGATTTAGCTTATAGCTAACTCTGGCTGTCACAGCTGGGCAGTAAAATGACAAGATCATCATTAACTACAGCCTTTTTTCTGCATGTCTTATAAAAAGAAGAAAAAATCAATTATCTAGAAACTACTGTACAGTAAAGTTGGTATTGTGCAAGCTTAGTCATAGAGAAGAAATTTCCTATTTCAGCCCAACTCTCATAAAGAGCAGAATTACATAGCCACCAAAGAAAAAGTATGAAAACATCAGTAAGAGTGCCTTAGAGAGAGGACCAAATAGCTGCAGGCTAGTTACTACAATCAAGAGGGACTACAATATTCTGTCCCTTAAGGCAGAGGAAAATACAATGATAATTTGTACAATTCAAAGCTAACATACTTCTTGTTCATAATTCAAAGCATTTAAGAATAGTAATTGGTAAATTGATCCACACCTTTTCCCAGGAGTGGTTTTTTTTTTTGTTGGTTATAGCCAATAATAAAATGTTCACAGATGCATTTTATTCCTATCAGAATTAAGAATTCCAGAGAAACCTGGGAGCAATTATTTTCATAATACTACTATGGACAGTGAAAAGACCTCTTTCCTTCTCCCTCTACTTTTCACCAGTACTGCATCTGTGATTTTTATGCAAATATCTCATAAACTTTGCAGCTTTCAGCTGTCAAGTCCATTAATTAGCAGGTTAATGAAGTCTTTACTTTAGACTTGTCTTCTATATTCCAAAGAAGTATGCTTATAATACATTCTCTGTCTTGAAGGCAGAAGTAGGGCATGCCAAACAATCGTTAATTAAACATGGTAAAATTTTGGACAAGGGTAAACTCCTTAACTCTATGCCATAGTGGAATCTTGAAGCAAATCCATAAGACTCTTTTCCAACCCCCAGCAGCCCCTTCTGTATCTGTTTCCTCAACTTTTTCTGTTGGGTATCTCTATGTATGCATACATCACAGATAGAACGGATTAGATGTAACAGAAGAAAACTGTTCATCTTCTTGTTGCACGATACCACATTTCTTACATGCAGCTGAACAGATGCTTACATTAATCTTTAAGTACCTGTTTCACACCAAAATCATATTAACATTGCAGTAAACATTAACAAGAAAATAAACATTTGTTTCATTTTTGTAACACAAAATAGATTTCTCCCATTATGTGATTAAGATACATCAAGTAATTGCTGAGGATGGAGTCCATAGGCCTCTAGTGATTCCTAATTCTGAATTCCCCATTCAGTAGTGCTGCACAATTCTCACTTCATAAAGAGCTTCTAGCTAATTGCTTCAAATAAAGGCCACCTTGTTGCAATATACTGTAGTCATCTGTTTCATCTTTTGATACAGTTAAGGATGCTTCCTGAATAATAAGTTGTACCTTCTAAAAGACATTTACATTCAAACCATGAGGCAACTGAGTCTTAGGGATTCACACAAAAGAGAAAATGCAATTATATGTCAAATATATCTAGTTTCTGTTAGTACATTAAAACTACACATGCCAAAAGTTATCACATTGATTCATAAATGAGGAAAAAATAACCTCATGGAAAATTAAAATAAGATGTGCCTACTGCATGAAGACTGACATTTCTAATCCATATGTGTATGTACATGGGTTTTGTGTAGCATTTTTTAAAGAAATGTGACAGTTTTCAGTAAATTGGACCTATTTCACATCAATCAATACTGTATAGTCTAGAAAAATGGTAAGGTCCTCACCTGAGTCAACAGATTTTTAGCTTAAAATACCACTCCTGTTTTTTTTTCCTAGTATGACAATATTTTTAAATCATTCAAGAATGTGATTCTGTGAAGATGATTTTTTTTTTAATTGAACAACCACCATGTTGTAATTCTTCCAATTCAACAGCAAGAGCTGTTTCCAGCAGGATGCATTTATGTCATAGAAAAAAAATAGTGTTAAATCAGCATTGCTATAAAGAACAAAATCTAAAGAAAAGGTGGTTGTAGAAAACACGAGAGGAATTACACTAAAATTGTGCATTGGTTTAAAAATAAAATACCTAAGCCAGAATACTAAAAAGCTTCTTGTCTTTCATGCAGGTAGTTCTGGTATATTTTGGTACTGCTTCTGAATATATCAGACAAGATTGAGATGACCAGTAAGGGATGGTATATTCACTAACATTGCAGATTGGAAAAAAGTTTGAGTTATTGCTGAACTCAAAATATTACTTTGACTTTTATTCTTTAAATATTAAATTCAGAAGTGCTGAGAACAAAATAACCTTCCCAGATATTTCACGTATTTTATCTGATTTTCTATTCCTTGTGGAACAGCTTGGACAAGGTTTTCCTAAGAAATGTTGCACAACCTCATTGATCTTAGTATTGATAAAAGTTTCCTGTGAATCTAAGCTTTTCTTGAAAATATTTCATTCCACACTCTGACGGTTTACTCATCAGAGGGGACACTCTCTTAGCAAGTAGAACTCAACGAGTCATCAGGTTGATCACTCTCTAAAAAGTTCTCTTCAATCTCGTATAGGTTTCCTTCAGTATCTAAAGAGAAGCTACCTTTAATTAATCAATTAACTTCATGTTACATCTTATATATAAAATAGTTATCTTTATATATCAGTGCCTTCCTGACCAGAGGTCAACAAGGACCTAAACTTGTGGGTGCAGTTGCTGCAGTTCTTACTGTAGTTTGAATATTTTCTTTTTTAATTCTGGTATCATTCTGTCCATATAGATTTCTTCTTTTGGAACAAAGCAGCACTGATTTCTGAATGAATTTACATTAGAGCATAATTACAAAGGAAAAATAATAAAACTTAGTATATACAATGTTTCTCCTACTCAGTAAATATTCAAGATATTTTGTTTAACATAAACTGAAATGATTCAATATGTAATTATTAATTTTTATATTTCAGGATTTATTTTTTTGTACGGTAGGCAGTTTTTCTCTTCTAGTTATTCCCTACTGGAGATTTTAGAGGAATATTTTATTCATCTGAAAACTCTGATAATATTTCTCCTTTGTAATTGAATGAATGAACAAATACACATGAGCAAACATACATTTAAAATTTACTTGCACAAGTATTCACAGCAGAAGTTAACTTTGAAATTGGATTCCTAACTCTAACTCAGAGAGAATTTTAAGTACTAAGACTAGAAAGTATATTTCACCTCTCAAAACACTTGTGCCAATAACAATTCCTTCTTGCTCAACTTGCTACTCACTGCAGACATTTGGTGCGCAAAATTGATTTTGAAGATTGTGGAGCATTTTTCAGCATTCAGATATCAGGTGCACCATAAAGTGTCATCAGAAAAAAATTCTTATGTAATTTATATTTGGGGCTGCTCCCAGGGGTCCCAAAGCATGTCAGTTAAAGTCTGCTACAGCTCCTCAGGCTATGCTTAGTATGTTTTATGTTGAAGAGAATGTCCAAAAGCAAATTTGGATGATTTCCATGTCTTACATCTGTTTTTTTCTTAGGATCAGTGTTCACACTGCACATAAGTAGAGTTCAGTATACACTATCTTTTGATGGACTACGCTGCATCATACTCTGAAATTCTGTGTCTTTAGCTTCCCATCTCTATCTGGCCCAAATAAATCTGTGGGAGCTTGAGTCTAGGCTCCTGGGAATGCTCTGGAGTTTGGCCCAAACTGGTTCTTGACCTGGGTACACAAACATCAATGAATGATCTAGCATCAGATTTTATAGCATTCTGGACAACGTCAGGAATCAGTACAAACCCACTATGACTTTGGTAATAAGCATTGCATATTTGTCCTGGGCAGAAGTCTGGATCAGATGTGTCTGTTGTATAGAGGTTGGTACAAAGCAGAAAGCTTAGCAGAAAAGGCACTGAAAGATGCACTCTCATCCACTGCAAGGAGAGACAAAAAACTTACTACCTCTCTTGAACAAAACTGCAAGGATCCCGTGGTTGGTCAGCGAGGTATCCAAGATGACATGTGCCACTGTAAGAACCAAACAGCTAAGTGCTCGGCAGCATCACACCACTGGGGAAAGGAGGATGAGGCTTTGGGCAGCTGTCAGGGACAGAGACAGAGCAGACTGGCAGAGTTCAAACAGCAGCTCAGGGGTTCAGTTTGAAGATGTTTCAGGTGACACATTTTGAGCTCTGTGAATCAGTAGCTACAAATGAAATGTTCACCAGGACATTTCAAGCCGGCTGTAGTAATAGGATTTTTGCGGACTCATTAATCATCATTATCACACAGCCTTGCAGTAGTGCTGCGGACCCAACCAAGACTGCGATAGTGCCCTGAGGAGAAACAGCACTTATTTCCACAAGTTTATAGTCAGAGTAGATAATTCTGATTTATGGATATGGAAAACAGACACAGAATGCAAAAACAGATGAATAACTTCCGAAGGCCACAGACACTTGCAGAGAATTTGTTAATAAAAGTACAGACTACCATAAGGCAAGAACAATGAAAGCATCAAGATGAAGGACAGAAGAGACTGATGTGGAAAGAGAGGGCACAACACGGTGCCTAGAAATCCATCAAAACTGCAGATGTGAGTGCCCTGGCAGGGATTTGTTTCCCACAAAGGGAAAAAGCTTTCTCTTCTCTCTAAACTTCCTCTTTTTTTTAGAAATATTCTGCAAGATGAAACTACCAAGCTCTTAGATAAAATTCAGTATTTATAATTGTTGACATGAATTCTATTACTTCCCTAATTTTACTTTTTACTTTTATGTGTTACAGCTATAGAAAATAACCATTCCATACATGTTTACATCTTAACAATGCAATGATATTTTACCTGAATTTACTGCAGGTATATAATGCTATTTAAGAGAAAAGGATATAATTTTCTCATGATTGCCTGTCATATTTATGCAGATACTTATCTGATAGATCTGGTAGGGACTAATTATTTGAGAAAGGCTGTTTGATTAAAAGGAGGACAATAATCAACCACAGACATGAGAATGGAGCAGAGCACAAATTTGTGAATTACTTAGTACATTCTGTCTTTTTTAGTAAAAACTAAGTGATTCTTCTGTTTGGTTGTGTAAGAAAATTTTGACCTGGATACTGCAAACCGACATCAAACTGCCAGTCACTCATTGAATGAGGCCCTGGTTTGGCGCAGAGAGATTAGATAAACAAGAAAATAAGCTTTGCATCATTACTGTGCTTGATTAGCTACTGTTGTTTGCTCTCCTTAAGTTCTCCTTTGTCCCTCACCCTGAGTCATTAAGCCTGAAGTACAGGTAATGGAAAATAGGGCCTTCCAGAAAACAGTAAGAAATCACTTGTATAATTGTCCTAAACCATGCTCTCCTGAGCAGAGGAAAACATCTAATATGGATCTGTAGATCTTATATGATATTATCAGTAATAACAGACACAACTTGGGATATATGCTAAACAAGTTTCTAGGAATATATCAGTGTCCAGTCAGACCAATTACAATTTTTTTCACTCTAGTATGCAGCTAAGCTGTATGCAGTAAGAGCTTCAAATGAAAATGGTGTCACCTAATCCTCAGTTTTATGCTCCCAAAAGGGAAGCCTTTCCTCCCACCCTTCAGCCCATCTGTAGCATTACTACAATCCTGGGATTTGAATTATTTGCCAATTCCAGTTCATTAATGCAGACAGATACATGTGAATAAGGTATGGGACTTACCACATGAACTCTGCATTTGGCATTTTAAAAACGGCAAACAGATAAAACTCTCCCAGTTCTCAGCAGGAGTTAAACTTTAAGGCTATGGACCCCCAGAGGTCACTTCCAGCCAGCAGCTGTATGATTGTATGAAAACAGCACTACTGTGGGAGGCTATGAATGGATCCAACAAGGATGGAGATAGAAACTCACGGCTGAAGCCTTTTAGCCACTTTGTAAGTCAAATCAAAGATACCATCAAACTGTATTCTTACAGCACTCACTTATCTCAATATTGCTCTACAAATTGCCAAATAAACACAATTATCCTCTGGGCACAGAGGTTAGGGAAAGGAGTCCAGGGTGGAGGGGAAGCAGGAGGGAGGAAGTGAAGAGCAGGGAAATGCTGTCTGTGTAGTGATGTAAACGTAGTCTTTGCTACTTTCACATAGTCGTCAAACTGGGACTCTGACAAAAATACTAAAATGCATGAGAGCAATACAGGGCATTATATTACAGTCTTCATATTTATAATTCAATGTAAAATATTAATTAAAAGGCAACAATCATATACTATCATATATATTATATATAATATATTTTTATATAAATATTTTATATATAATATATATGTCACAGTTTAAGGCTGGGCTAGCTGTTAAACAAATGACAGATGCCCTCTATTAACTCTTTCATTTCCCAGAAGGTGAAAGAAAAGAGAAAAGGGAGAGAGACTTACGGATTGGAAAAAAAAAATTAAACCGCTTTAAAGAACCAATAACAATGAAACAAAAAGTTATAATAATTATAATACAAAAATTATGAAATATATACAAATGTATACAAAACCAATACTCATCTTCCCCAGTGACACTCACGTCACCACTGCTGCTGCCAGACAGGCACTGGGAAAGTCCCCGACTGGACTTAGCAGCAGACAGGAATTGGATTCAGGAACACACAGATAAGGATCAAAGGCAGAAGAACAGACTTTCACTCCTCCCCACAGGTGTGACCTTTTTATGGCATTTCACTTTTGGCACTCCAATGTGGCACATGAGAAATTTAGCAGTGACGTTGGTTTCCATAGGAATAAGAATAAGCAACAGCCTTTCTGCATACTACTCATTCCGTTACCTGAAAAATATGCTTTTAACTTCAGAAAATGCAGTCACTTAGACACTGAAAAGTAAAATTACTGAAAGGAAAATTGGTTCCGTCTTAGCTCAGACCAGAACAATATAATACAACAATAATAAAGACAAATATCAGCTACCCCAAGCTAAATACTGATACGTCATGGACCAGGACTTTAAAAGTGAGCGGCTATACACATAGGTTTCAATACGAAAATTTAAGATGGAGTCCAGAGTATGTAATATGCAGTATCTGGCTTAATAGTAATATTTAAGCTGCCAAATGCAATATCTTGCAAGGAAGAAATCATCAGACAGCAATACTTTTGGAGATTAAAAATACAGCACACAAAAACTAAATAATTGAGGGTATTAGTTATAGAGACTCCAGAAACCTAGAGGGAATGAGTAAATCTTAAAATACTATGTATTAAGAATTTTTCCCTGTCACCAAGTGATTCTATAATAACCTCTGCAAGATCCTTATACCTTCTTTTTATACATCTACTGTGAAGAATTGCATATTGGACTCCACATATCACTGGGCTTGCTTCTCAGGTCAGCTATTATCTGATCAGCATGAAATATAGACAATGAAAAAAAGAAGAAATCAAACATAATCACTAAAAGCTAAAAGAATAAGAATCTCCACACTGTATTGACCTACTCTTCAAAGAGAAGGGAATGTAAGGTCAGAATTAGAAAACCTGTTACAATATTTCAGCTGTAACACTGCTCGGTATGAAGTTACATCGTATATCTGCACAAACTTGTTCATAAAAACCCCTTTTTTAATGGCAGTGAAAATCGAGACAGTCCTTTGAGATTTTAAACTAGTGTTTATATTCCTCCATCCTCCATCTAATTAATTTATAGTGATTATTTCTAAAAATAGGTTAATTTTTTGCTTTTATTATTTTTTTCAACATGAAAGAAAGAGTTTATTGATTACTAATGACTAATCTGGGTACATTGCCAAGACATTTTGATATTAACCTGAAAGATATATTTAAATTCAGTTACATGTCCAAGATCAATAAATATTAGTCTAAGCTATCATTAATAAATTCAAATGAATTCATAAATGTATACATATATGTTATGACTGAGATTTTTTTGAAGACAAGTTTTTAAATTGAGTTATTTTCAAATACCTCACTTGGAGAAGGAGCTGGAGTTTGTAAGAAGTAAATCTGAGTGTAGAGGGACAAGCTCTAAGGCTTTCACTCTTTAAAGTAATTTAGAAAAAAAAAAAAAAAGCCTTTCTGAAGCCCTGCCCTAAATGAAATATTTCCTATTTGGAAAAGAAACTACAAAGTGGTGTTCAGGGTATAACTGTCACCTGATACCCTCATTTTTTACGGCTGCAGGTCCCCAGGACTGCCCAATATCTCTGCTTCCAGCTTCCCCCTTTCTAGCCATCCCCCAGACAGGGCAGTCATGTCCCAGAAGAAAGAAGAAGTGGGCAGACAGCGTTAACTCAACAGATACCTTCAAATTTGTGTTATCCTGAGTGATAACTAGTTCACCAGAATGACATGCTTTACTAACATTAGTACCATACATTTATGAAAAAAAGCACTTCCAGAGAACTAAGATACAATGAGGGTTATTACCATCCATAATTTCTTTACCACAAGAGAGTCAGGATAAAGCTGACCTCATCTCAGATCTATGGTAATTGTTTTTCTGATAGCAAAACAAAGACAAGAAGGGAGAACTGCAATGCATATGGGTGAGGTGGGGAAAGAAGGTGGTTGAGGACCAGTCATGGAAATTAGGCCATGATCCCCATCGGTATCTGCAGAAAGAGGCGTCCAGGTTAACCCATATCTTTCCTAGCACACACGCCTCTATATGAAAGACATTCCCCGCTTTCTCCCCAGCTGACACAACAGCTCCATTGAACTCACTGCTTGTTTCTCCCAAGTGCCACCCGACTCCATCTCTTGTGGGTTTTTCAAGAATGGGGAGCTGGTCTCCACTTATGATAAATTCTTTCTGTTAGCAAGGAAAAAAAATATAAAAAAAATCAGTGACTGACTCAGGAGAAAAAAACTGATGAGCGCATGGAGTCTACCCGGTAGTAATAACTATTTACTTTGGACAGACAAATTAGTAAAAAGGTTAGCAATTTCAGAATGATTAAATTTGGCATAACTTTTCAACAAAAACTAAGAGTATATAATGCTAAAATCAAGAATTTTGATTTAGGTATATGTGAGTAGCAATCATAACAATAATAATGCATGAAAATAATTTGCAAGTGATGAGTATTTGATGAGTATTAATGCTGTCCCATTTTGTTTAAAGTAGAGAAGTTGAATAGACTTTGTTTGTTTTTTTGAATAACAACATTTAATGTCCAACAATAAAAATAATGTCTCCTTCCCTCACCTTCCATTAGTATCAAAAATGGCATTTACACAGCCCTACCTATGACAGTAATATAGAGTGCCTGTCAATATACACCATTGGTCATAAGACAGACCTGCCACTATGTACCATTTGAACACTTTAAAATCCTTTTGAAACATTTGATGAAAATTATTTAAAGACTACTTGCTTTAAAAACAAAACAAAAATTTCTCAACAGTTAGCAAAAAGGGAAATAAAATTAATAATCTAAACTACCAACAAATCTCCTGCCAGCTTTAACACAAGGTGACATCTTTTAAATCATACAGTGCCTGGCAGAATCAGAAAGTTTGTATTTTATTTGTTTCTTCTGCAATAGAAGAAAGTATATGATATGTCACCCCCAAAGGTATTCTTGGAGCACTTGAAAACATCTAGCATGAAGTATAGGTGTGCAAACTGATTATTTTACAAACTCTCAAAATAGACTTATTCTTTGCAAATGACCCTGTTCCAGAGAAGTTAGGATTGCATTAAATCACAAAACAACACACCTCATAGTTAGATAAAATTGCTGTAATAACCAGCAGTTATTGCCATCATGTCTGTACAGCTGCTGATTCCATACATGAATATCTCATAAATTAAGGGAGAAGTGATGATGGAATGTCAGTTTCCTTGGTAAAGATATCAGTGTTCATTCATCTTTTTTATCATTTTCAAGCTCATTCAACACATCCCAAAATAGGCACAAGATAATTACCAAGTTTACCCAACACTTACATTGTTTAGGAATTCCTTCTGCACCAAAATAAATAAATTTACACATTTACAGTAATGGGGCATATGTGAGGCTGTGGATACTTTGCTCAGCAATCTCAATTTTGCAGAATGAAAGAAACAGGGAACAACATACTTGCAACTAATACAAGATGATGACTTGAATACTGATTCATCCATAGGAAAAATTTTCCACTATGAATTCCTTTACATTATTTTGAACAATAACATAACTATTTGTGTTGTCTAAGTAGGTGTGATTAAATTATTTGTCTCAGTCTACAACTAATGAAGAGTTTAAAAGATCCATTATGTTTTTTAATTATTGTTTCTAAACATTCTAGATAGCAAGAAACAAGGAAATACAAGAAGTTAATAACTCTGATATTTTACTAAACTTAATAAGTTGTTTAGTTATTATGATCTGGATTACTTTACTCAATAAGTGCTTGTCTACAAAACATTTATCCATAATACCTTGCTTAGAAATCAAAGTTAGAATTGGAGCAATTAGGTGGATTGTTTGGATTTCTATTGAAGTGGAATGAAGATTAGTCATTCAGCTGATTATAATAATAGCAATCATTTGAAAACAAATGAAAGGCATCAAACACCTAGATTTCTGTATTGTCTGAGACCTGAGAAGTCCAACAAAACAAAAGTGTTCAAAAATTGTAATTAGTAAAAGAACTGCTCCTTTGTTAATCTAAAGAAGACAATAATGAATGAAGAGATGTGAACAAGGGAGAAAACAATAATTGAAAAGAATCAGTGAATATAAAATTTTATGTCTTCATCACAGAAATGACATCTAAGGCTATCCTTGAAAGTGACATAAGGAATAGACTTAACTGGAAAATAAAAAGATGACAGGTAATAAAAACTGTTACATTTTCATCAAAGCTCTCTAACACACACTCCAAAATAAGTCAAACCAAGAGTTTACTTTTTACCTTAAATTAGAAAGAGACTAATTATCACTAAGAGAACATCACATTCCCAAAGAAAATAGTTTTGTGATATTACAAAAGGTGAAACAATCTCAGATTGTTACAGAAGGCAAGATGTAAAATAACATGCATTTATACAGAATCAAACACCTCTGAAGAGCTTGCTGTAGCTGTCTGACAGCTATTGGATTTGTATAGTGATTTGAAAAATAACTGAACATTGGCATCATATTACATGGAAGGAACACATGAGGAGAAGACATGTTTAATTGTATGGGAGGAATAAAACCAACTGCAGTATTACCAGAAACAAGAAAAGACCTTTGGAAGCAACACAGGACAATAAACTGAAGCAGCAAGGCATCACCCAAAGACTATGACAAAGGTGGAAAGCAAATAGCAGCTTCACACATATGTTTTGGTCTTTAGCAGAAAAGTAACAGTTGATGAATTCTTGCACAGTTGTGGGCTGAAATGATGCTTACACAGTAAAAGTAGAGATTCTGGCTGGCAGCAAAAACACAGTGTTTTTTACTGAATATGAAATAAATCTAAGTATAAGGTATATAGTGAACACAGACTCTTCTTGATTATGATTTCAACTAGAGAAATCAACACACTGTCTTTCATTAAGGAAAATGCTCAGGGTGGCAACATAAACAATGCTGATGTGACAGAGATTGAAGCTGAGAAGTTTGTTGAGAATCTGAATTTATGATTCCTGTGGCCTGTGCTATCCGAGTTGCTTTCTTTGCTACCAAAATACATGGTTCTCTGAGAAATGGAGCAGAATAAAATCTTAGAATCCTAAACCTGGACAAAAGAGAGAAACATGTTCAGCAGTATAAGACTGCAAGATACTGAATGGTAGCAAAGTGAAAATACATTTGTATAATGGCAAGTGAAAGGAGAAGAAAAAAATGTATCAACCAACAGAAACAGATTAGTATGAAAGATAATACATATCTTAAAAGAAACCAGACATCATTTCACACTCTTAAACTGAGATCAGATATTACAGCTGGTGTGTAAATTGAGAAATTTTAAAATTGTTGTGTCAGAATCTGAATTACTCTAATTTCCATTGCATATTAGTCATTATTGACAAATCTAAGTTCTAGATTGACTTGGCTTTAAAAATACAGCCATTTATCTGTGAAATTAAACCACACTGACATTCTCAAATGGGTTGTATACCTACCAATGATTCTCTCAGTCTCAGAAGAGATCCAGGTTGCTTTGTGGTAGAGATTAGGAGGCATCACAAGGAGATCAGGAGTATTCATTGAAGGGACAAGAGAAAGTTGCTAGGGTACCCTACTTGGGTATATTTTAAGAAACAAAAAAGCACAAATAAATGAAAAGCTTCTGCCAGGGTTTAAGTTTTGTCAGCTTTCATTACTGGTATTCATACTCTTGACAGAGAGGGGGAAAATATGAGAGCTGTCAGTAATATGCAGTTAATAAGAAAGCAGAGAGGGAGGTCACTACTGACACAACTGAGGACAGGGCAACAAGGCAGAGAATGGGCCAACAGGAACTTCCTCAAGTTCAAAGATAGAAAGTCCTTTACCTGAAATAGACTAGCCTGTGCCACAATACAGCACTGGTACACAACAAGGTATATGACTTTATTATGCATTAACTTTCCCAAATATATTTACTGTCAGACCCGCGTGTGAGAAGCCTCAAAACCTTAGAAAAATCAGGTCAACACTCTTCTTCTATTTCTAGAAAACTTCTCATCTAGAAACCTGTATTAAGATGATAAATATCAAGAAAAAAGACTATTCTGTAGAATGGCCGTGTAAAGTACTTATTAGCCTTCTCACAAGATGATATTCCTTTACCGTATTCCATTCCAGATCTACTTATAGCTCTTTAATGAGTTTCTTGTCCTTAATGGGCAAATCTTTTACACACCTCTTTGATCTTCAAGTAATTTCAGGTAAAATACATGAATGCCATTTCATATAATTCCTGTGAGGAAACGAAGATTGCAATAATCTTTAAGCATCCATCTTCTAATAAGAATCTAGCTAGTTAAAGGGTCTGCACAAACTTTATATGAAAAAATTTACATACTGTTTCTTCAGCTCCTGTCAAAATAATTGCATATTTTGACAGAAATACATTTTAGTAAGTATAAAAACACATCATGGCTCCTTAAAAAGGAAAAGGTATTTGAAACCTCTATGTTTAAGAGATTAATGTCCAGTGTGGTGCTTGACTTTGAATAATTTAAACCTTACTGCTTTATTGCTATCTTTTAAGTTGAAAAGGAAAATGTCTTGATAATCTGTCAAGTTGCAAGATGGATTAACAATTTGTGTATGTTCCTTTTTTATGCTTAGAACAGCAGCTTCCTTAGGAACATCTTTTCCTTCTCTCAGTATATGCAGGCATCATTTTTATACTCTAAGTTTGATAGGTGATTTTACTTTCCTTCTTTGCAGTACTTGATACAGTAGGGATTTCATAGAATATTATGGGATACTATAAAAGGACAGTTTTGCCTGTACCAAGTAGCTCAAATGGTGATTTTTCAAAAACCTAGGGAAAACTTAAATATACCAATGGTAGTTAATTCATTTTCATATATGGACTGAACTTAGAGACGTACTTAAGTTAAAGAATGTGCATACTGACTTTCATCAGTCCCAACATACTCCACCTCCTCATAAATGGCAAGAAAATGCAGGTGAGAAGGACAGTAACCTTTTCAGTCATGAGCCAGACTTCCCAAGCAGGGAAGCACAGTGCACGCTCCTCCAGCAGCAGCTTGAGCTCATCTTCCTTGGGAGGTCTTGAGTACCCTGTTCAAGATCCTAGATGATGAGAAACAGGTACCTGACATTTTAAATATAATTGGGTGTCCACCTCCCACATTGGAAGGGTATAGGTACCAGATATGTCATATCTGCAATTTCATGAGGACCTAAAATGACACCTGACACCTATGATACAACAACTCTTTCCACAGTGTTAAGATTAAGGCTTTGAGACAGAAATCCTTTTACACAAAATATATGGTACTTGTTTCCATATAGGAATTCAATGAGATCTAGAGTCAGAATACAGAGAAGAACCCGAGTAACATGACAAATAATACATTTTACATTATGTCACCTTCCATTCCTTTTGCTGCTGGAAGACCATAAACAGAAGGAAAAGATCACGGTAAATGGATTTCCTCTCCCTGTTCCTACAGCACTGAAGGACAAAGGGAGGATGCAGCAGCTGTGAGGCCTGACTAGAGGAGTTAGCTACTCCAGAATTATCCCAGCTAAAAGATCTATGTGATTTAAAGTGCAGGTCTTAAACTGCAAATGACTCAGAACTGCAACATAGAATTGCCATAGGACTGATTTTTCTGAACTGTTGGTGGCTATCTCAAGAACAGCTATGTTGTCAATTAAATACATCATGCTACCAGAGCTTATAGAAACCAATATCATCAAAAAAATAATGAATGTGTATATGCTGTGTGGAAGGATTTGATAAGAAAAAGAAAAAATGCCAATGTAATAAAAAATTTCATCACCTGCACTAAAATAAAGACCGTAGAATCTCAAATACAGCAATTCAAACATTTTATCCTAGAAAAAGTAGCATATTCACGAAAACAAAGAAAACCTCTAATGATTAGGATAATCATCAGAGGCAACATCTACATTTAAACTGAGGACAACTACAAGGCTTATAGTTTCTTTCAAGTTTTTTTTCCTCCCCCTTCTGGATCAACAAAAAATCCATTTATTATTAATTCATGTTATGCTGGTTTTAAGTTAGGAAATTAACAAGCAGTGAGGGTCTTTATTTGTTCTTCACTCCTTCCTCCATGAAATAAGAAGCTAGCTTTTAAAAAGGTAAGGGTGATACTATGTGTCTTTCTTAGGACAGTGCACTATTTTTACTTCTGTGTTTTAATGGTGATAGTATCTGATTTATTTCTTTTTTTTTAAGAGTGGGCTGGAGGTATATGGATTTTCATATTTCAGCTCTTGAAATCACTATTAGAATTTTATCAAACACTTACTAATAAGTAAGAATGAATACATTTGTTTATTCTCCCATGGGAGAAAATGTCTATAGAGTATTTTCAGTGATAGAGGACAACCACAATTCCAGCACTTCCCTTTAGCAATCATAAGAATTTAGAGCCTAGTTTGACATTTCCCCCATTCTTCTGAGGTCATTTACATAAACTTAAAGCAAATGTAAAACAATGTATGATCAAATGAGAATGGTTGTGTTTAACATCCACCTTTGGTCACTTTCAATACTTATGCACAAGGTCTGGTTAATGATAAAGTAGGTCTTAAAATGCAGTAGCATCAAAATTAGGCACTTGCAGTAGCCTTTAACAGAATGCCTTCTTTATTCTTTAAAGAATCTCTGGAGCTAGTGTAAGATATCACTTTTCGAAGTATAGACATGCAGAAAATTCTGAAATATCACAACCACATGCCCATGATGGCATTCATAACTCATACCAGAAGGACTCTCTATATACCCGTTGCCCTCACCCCAAACACAGGCTGTCATTTTACAGCCAGAAAATACTTTAAAACACAATTCTCCTTGTTCCCTTCTCCTCCCTTCCATTAGCAGCAGGACTTTGAAGTTTTCTTCTGTCATAACACTGCATTCAATAATAGTTTTAGGCAGAAAGAAAAGGAGCTCATAGCAAGGCAGCAATTAATTACCTCATATTCTTTCAATGAAATATTGCTTATAACCATCTGGTTGATTAACAAAGTCGTAGCCATGAGGCAACCTAGCCTGGAAGCTACAGAGGTTCTCTCACTATTTTGATTCATTTTGATTTTACTTGTTGCCAGTGCAAAACTGTCTTATTAGGTTACAAATTAGTGGTACAGTACAGCATGAAGAAAGTGAAAAAAAGCTAATATTGTTCAAAGTCTGGGACAAATAGCTATTCAGTAGCTGTTAAAGACCCATGAGATAAGCCTGTGGTTAAATCAAGTAGAAGTTAAGTTGAAGCTATTAGTAGGACTTCTTGTCATTCTGACCTCAGATGCATTGAAGTCCTCTATTTACAGCCCATGTTCTCCTGCCCTCCCAGGATTAGCCAGCAGTGGTAGCAAACCCTGTTCATTGCCTACTGCACTGATGTACACTCTTCAGAGCAAAGGAGTCCACAGAGGTCAGCTTCCATCAGTAGCTACCCATGTTGAGTAACATCAATCCCCAAACAACCTGTTCCAAACTAACATTCACAAATTTCTTTGAGATTAAGTTCACCAGGTCTCTCGTCTCCAGGCGAACATGGTTAGACAACCATTAAGGATATCTGACTGATCTCAGGTGCTGTCTTTTGTTCTGCACTGATTATTGAAGACAGAACTTGTGTCAAAGACAGAGAACTGCACCAGAGATCCACCCTGGCAAAGAGTTTCAAAATCAGCCTCCCTCAAAAAGGACATGTTACAGGAGGTCCAATTGTTTCAGAAAGGAAGAAATCCATTGCAGTTTTTGGCTCAAGTTGCCAAGAATCGCATATTTTCCTGTTGTTTACAAAAAGTGATTCTACATCACAGATGCATAACAGTTTGACAGCCTTGCTTTGTTAAAAGTTGAGCCCCAGTTCAGATATGGGTCCTATAAATTCAACAAATTATACAGCAAAAGTTTGTTACCAGGCTGTAGAATGTTTCTGATCTTGTCTGAAGCTTCTTAATATAATGAGTTTCCCCTGGACCTTACAGTAGTCTCTGCTAGAGATACATTATAATTTATTTATAACATTAATAAACGATCTGATTAGAACATGATCATTTCAGCACTTTAAAAAAAATAATTTTCTTATATGCAGATAAACTATTTAACAAAATCTTTTTCACTACAGAATTTATTTTCTTACCAGAACTCCTGTGTGCATTCTGCCTTGAGAAATAATTGTTCCCTTTTAGTGGTTCAGTGATTTTCCCTCTTTTCCTGTTTCTCATATCTATATTGCCTGTTTATATGCAGTACTTCAGGTGCAAATATTAAGGAACCATTAGCTTTCAAATCACTACTGTGATTTGTCTTTTAGCAAAATCACTATCTTCATATTCAGCCCATTCCTTTTAGTATAGTTCTCTTGTACCACAGTCCTTGATGTCAGTCATACTAGAAAACTCTAGCAAAAGCACTGTAAAACTTATTAGAATTGCCTCCTCTCATAATTAAACAAGAGGACCTGTACCCAGACAGGACGAGTGTGAATGCAACCAGGAGTCCTTTACATGTTTCCAGTCTAAGGACAGCATATCTTGTGTCCTGATTCAATGCTTGAAAAGAAATCTTAAGTGCTTTCACAGCACCAGACATTTTATGGCACCTTGCTTTCCTTTGCAGATCTGTCAGTATACCTACATTAGCTTACCCTGGCTGCAAACCAACCTCTAATTTCACTTAGTGTCAAGAATAGTGGTGCTCAGAAGCTGTGTGTACTCTTAAGATTCCTCCAGAGCCACTCCTATAATAAAGGAGCACACTGCTCTTAGCTTCCATGTGTAATTGTGGAGGGGGGAACAGGGAGGAGCACAAAGGCAAGTCTTTTTTATGTTAAGTTTTACTTTGTTACCCACAACAGAACATTGATATTGGCAAGAGCGCACACACTTTTGGCCCTAAGGCCAGTGAATATTTATCTAACATGGCTGATGTGCAGATCCATAACTAGATCAGACAAGAACAGTAAAAAGTGCTGGTTGGTCAGAGTTCTCCGTCGTCGAAGGTGCTGACCAATATTAAGTGCACCTCATACTTGAAAGCATACTATTCCATCTACGGAGCCATGAATCTCAAGAGAATGATTTCTTATTTATTTTCAGGAAGCTGACACAGAAATATGACACTTTGTATATTTCTTTACGATAAAGATAGTGTCTATGCTCACACTAAAATATTCAATTACACTCATATTTTGCTTCCCTTACAGCAAGTTCCATCAATGATTCCTCAAGTGATTTGTTGTTGTCATTCATACTACCAGAATGTTTTTTTCTTTTGCTTCCATCAATATGTTTAAGTAATTATTCTCACCATCTGATAATTTTTGGAGGCAGAAAGACTTGCTGAGAGAAATATATTCTATGCTCTCCATCAGAATATTTAAAAAAAAAAAAAAGTAGGCAGTATCAGCTATGCAACAGTCCAAGTTAAAATCATTTTGCTTAGGTATGTTGATTCAGATCCAGCAATCTCCACCTGCAAAATTTCTGAATGACACTATACCTTCATTAGAACTATTCAAATAATAAATCTGAGTAGTTGTTAAGAGTACCATGGCATAGGCAGTACTCATTTCTATTTGCATCTGCCCAGCAATATCTACCTCTGAATAACTTGGGTTATGGACCTCTGATTTGGGTGAGATACATGCAGCTATGAATTCAATCATATGTGGATCTGGTGTTTATATGACAGCTTCTCCCAGTTTAGGTTGCCTTGTATGACACATTCCACAGTAGCCCAGGAAGAAGACTTCAAGTCATATGGAAATACTCAAACAGAATATGCTACTGAGCCAACAAACCATCCTGAAATTAATACCACAGTATGCTTGCAGTTCTACTTACTAGGCAGAAAAATATCTGTAGCATTCTAGGCATGTTGGGGAAAAAACTCATTCAGTTCCTTATAGCACCAACATTTCATGGAAGCTTGACTTAATATGCAGAAAAACTCCAAAGTCACTTTCAGAGCTGCCAAACCACTGCCTCATATGTATGGAAACAAGCTGAAGGGTGTTACTAAAACATTTTCCTGGAGGACTTCACAGGAATGCTATTTTGTTTTATAGGGTAGGAGAAATGAGGCTTTGAGTGATCAACTCAAAGGTCATGCAGTGATTCAGTGTGGAATTACAAGTAAAATGGAGTGATTTGTCTTATCTTCTGACTTCAGGTGAAAATAGTCTACTTTAAGGGGGAAAAAAAAGCTTCATGAGTCCCACCAGCTGCTTATCTCTTTGCAGAATCTAAGCGTATTTCTTCCATGTTTATCTCAATTAGCAACTATTTAAATACTGTCAAGAAGACATTAAACTTAGTGGAAGAAAATCTGTTTTAAGATGAGTGGTGTAATTTTATCAGCTTTATATACCACAGTATCTTATTCTTGGTCTTATATATCTTCAATATATTAAATCCTTTGGGAATGTATAGGCAAGAGACATGGAGAAAAGAAATAATTGTCCCTTGTGAACTGTTATATTCTAATTAAACAATTTCATGTTTTACCTCCACAATGCTCAGTGAGTATCAAACAACTCAGTCACTGTGTGCTTTAACTTACATTAGAAATCTTCTTAGGTACTGAGTTCCTCAAGTACAAACTGTACGAGTCTCTTTGGAGGTCATAGAAACAAGAACATTGTTGTAAGTGCTCTGAGACCAGGACACGACAGAAAAACATGTTCAAAAATCTACCCAGCTTCAACAGAAGCAGAACTTGGTCCCTTACTATCAGCAAACAATTTCCTTGTGCACTTTGCTAAGTCATCCTTCAGCCTCTCAGCACTAGAAGTGGGTTTAGCCTGTTCTACCACGGCTGCCTCAGTAGAGGGATGAGGGGCCCTATCGGAGACTGTCTCACAATTGGCACGGCCCACGGATAATTACAGATAATGCAGGAAGTCAATACACTCAAGTTCAGATGCACTGTAAAGTAAAAACACACAACAACAGCAGTGATATTTCCTTGCATTCCTTTCACAGGCCACATTTACCAACTGTTAGCCAGACATAAAAATGAACAGATCGCTCTGCTGCTATGAAAGGCAAAAGTTAATTTCAAGACTAACAGTCAACTTTACCACGATCCACAAGACGGTTAGAGCTACTGCACATAGTTAGATAGAAACTTTACTTGGTGACTGAAGTGACAGCACAAAGTTGAACCTTCCCAGTGTGACCCCTTTGGCATACTTTTTGTCATATTAAGCTACCTAAATGTAGAATAGGTTTTCAGGTTTTTTACTGGCAAAGTAATCTTGTTATTTTATCTAGAAGTCAACAGGTTTTCATATTCCTTTGCCATTGATTTGATTTCAGTATCTCTCAGCTGGGTCATATGACAAAAGGTCTTGATTTCCAGAAATCTGGTCACTGATTTTTGCTGCTAAATACTTCATCAATATAGCAGTAAACGTATTAAACGACGATTGTCAGGAGAACACTCATGTCCAAAAGAAAATCTATTAGTTAAACTAAAATTTGTGCTTTGCCAAAAAGTTTATGAAATGGTAACTGCATAAAGTTTTCAGTTAACATTATTTCCCACAAACTTGCATGCACTTGTGTGTACTTCAGTACATAGTTGCTTGCAGTATGTGAACAGTGTTCTCATGAGCTTCCTATAGCCAGGCAAGCAGGGTAATATGAAGGCAGTGATCCAGCACAGTGACTTCCAGTTGGTAAGTCACTTTCCAGATGTTTTTGGACAAGATCACAGTGAATTCAGAAAGTACAGAAATAATATTTTTTAGTAATATATTATTTTTAAAGTTAACTTATAAAATAAATGATACAAAAAGCAATTATTTTTCAGAGTGATACGTGGTGGTCAAACCTTAACAGAATATAAAATCATTCAATTTTAAACAAATTTTTTGTGCAGCCTTTTGTATCTAAGAGAAAACCAGGCTCGAAATTATTAACGTATGTGATCATGAGGCTCAAATAAACCTTAAACAAACAAAACATTTTGTTGAACAAGCCTATTGAGTCAACTTGTTTGCTTCACCTAAAGCAACTCTTTCTATAGCACTTAAACTATCTTAAATTTTATGACGCCAACAACTGGAAAAGAATATTGGTATCAGCTTCATTCAGAATGTAGAAAATTTCAGGGGTGCAATATTTTTGAGTCCTTATAGACCTATTTATCTTTCATTAGTTTGATTATTTGACATATTTTACCTCTTTAACTGAAAATTCCTTTGATTAAGTATTAATTGGCTGTTCTTTAGACTATGTTCATACAACTTTACCATCTAGTTCAACTCTGCAGTAATAGATGTTAAATGAAATCCAAAATAATGTGTTAGACTGGATCATTATTCCAGTCCTCCAGCGGACTTAGACAGTCATGGACATGAGGTTCACATTCTGTCACAAGTTTGTTAGCACATTTGTAGAAAAAACTTAATGTACCATGTCCGGTGAAGATGGAGATAGTTGCTTCTTTTCATAGCAAATTTCTGCTTAGATTCATATCCCTCTGCAGCCATTTGGTCTAGACTGTGGGAATAACAGAAAAATCATATTTATGATTAAATTATCCCACATCACCTCCATCCATTGTTAGCACTCAAGTAATATGTAGCACACTGGTCTGCTCTTCTGTAGTGACCAAATTCCACAGTCATGAGTAGACATTCAGCAAAGATGGCCTATTATTACAAAATTTTCACACATATGGGAGACTGAGTCCAAGTTCCTGAACTCAATTAAATAACAAACATTTTTTTTCTTCTCAGTCTTGGATGTGTGTCGACTGTCACCGACATATGGACCGAAATGCAATCTAAGAGGTTTTATACGCAATAAATTCAAAAGGTTTCAAATCAGATTGAAACTGAGGTTTTACAAAGCTGAAAAAAAATAAGGGATGGCAAAGCTGCTACTTGTCTAGATCTACTACAGGGAGGTAAGGCTCCCTCTGCACCTCTTCCACTCTGAGCAGAAGTTAGTTGCTACACATACCAAGGGAGACCAGTGCACATAGGCCATTGATGTTTAGAAAAAATATTTGCATCTAGATCCTGTTTTCTAATTTTATGGTTCAAGCACCCAGAATGCACTTTCTTTCATCTTTTGACAAGCTTTCACCAGCCCCATTCATCTCATCCTCTCAAACATCCTTTAATTTCTTCAGGGGTTTTTTGTGGTCGATTTTTTTTTAAAGTGCTATGATTGGATTTGCATTGCGAAGCTTTCTATTCAGTGTTATATATGGAACATGTCAAAGCTTTAATTTCCACTTACCACCAAATAGAGATAAAAGTAAACACGCAAGCAGCAAACAAGCTCCTTTTTAGTGAAAGTATGCTGCAGATGGAATGTAGAATTGATGACTACACAGTATCAGCAATGAAAAATTCTTTTTCATGTTTAGCACAACAAAACTGAGAAAGATCTTTTATCTAACAAGTGTTCTCACTGACACCTGCAATATAATTGTATAGACATCTATTGTTCCTATTTCACTTTGCATTTCCATTCCTCATACTCTTCATTCTTTCTACTGCTCTGCTTTGTTTTGTTGCTTGGGGGTTTTTTTTTTGTTTTTTTAAATAACTATGAGTAACACATAAATGATAATGCATAACTTCACCATTTCTTCTGTTTCCCTTCCCAACATTATTTTTCACTTTAGCACAACATTAACTATGCAGTCTAGTATTGCAATCAAATCAAATAGTCCTCCCAATCCTGGCAGGAGTCAAAGGAAAGTCAAAATTAAATGAAAAATCTCTACTATTTCAATTGTTTGATCCCAACATTGGTCTCTTTTCATTCCAATAACCACCAGATGACAACATGGAAGAAACATTTATTCTGCACATCAAACTCTGTCTTTCAGGTAACAGTCATTATCTCAGCTCACTAGCTCATTAGGGATCATATCTTAAGTCAACATGGTCTTCATATTTCTAAGTTTTTCCTAAGCCTAGTTTAGATGCTCTGTTTTCCACCAGTTTTCGGTTCCTAGAGTCAATGTGCACCTCTCGTTCAGACAATGTTGCAGAGATTAACTCCTTCCCTAGACAATTTCCTTGTACCAAGGTTTGGCTGGCTGGCTGTCCAGCTACCATTGATTTATTTTCTACTCATCTTCTCACACAGCAGAAGCTGTTCCAAATCCATCTGATTCTTAAAGCATCCATTTTTCAAGTTGCAGTTTACTTGTACATGGCAAGAATACTGACATGGTGTAACAGGTATTTTTCTACAACTCCCTATAGTTATTTTTTCCTCAGTTGAGTTAAGAATATACAAAGAGCAGGTCTGGTTCAATTATACCAGTCACACCCAGAAATTAGGTGTCCCTTTTTCATTACAAGCAAGAAATACCCTTCATAGAAGATACAAACCTCTCAAAAAGGTTATATTTATTCAGAAGATGTTTCTGTAGCATCACAGAAGTATGAAAAGAAAGGCCTGTTTGGAAGCGAAGGCCTGAAAAAAAATCCAGTCTGTGCTAAAACATTACATACAATGCACTTAGGACAACACAGGCATTGAAGAAGTCCATCACTCATCACTGATATGCCTACTGAAAGTCCAGTGGGTCTTTACTACTAGATTTCAATGAGGATTCAGGTGAAGATCTGACTTCATTCCAGTTTAAGTATTTTGCATTCTCTAAAGTGCTAATGAATGTTGACAAAGATTTATGCACTATTATTTGAATGCTTTATTGGCTGCCTCTGTGTAACTGTATTTAAATAGTCTCAGGAGGAAAAGTTGTGAAAAGTGGTTCTAACAAAAACTAGTTATGAAAACATGTCACAGAAGAGTGGCTTCCCAATAGACTACATCGATATCTACAAGTCAAACAAGTTCAAATGCTGTAGGGGATAGAATGCTTTGTACTTGGAATATTCATGAGTTCATTCTCACAAATCCATCATCTTGATATTTACAAACAATCCTTGAAAATTAATTGGAAAAATTACTTAGGGATTGTTTGTTTTTTAAAAACAAACACATACATGTGTCAAATCAAGAGAAAAGTCTTACACCAACAGAATTTATACACAATAGAATATTTATAGTTTAGAACACTGAGTACATAATTTACACCTAATCTAATGGATAAACTATATTTTTCTTTATTTAAATATAAATTTATTTAAAAGTTTATTTAAAATAAACTTTTGTTTATTTATTTGAAAAGTTTCAGTTGGTTTTTGTTTCATGGGTTTTGCTGGGTTGGTTTTTTTTTGCTGTTTTAGAATGTTTGGATTTTTTTGTTACAGGTACAATTCACTGTTAAAACCAAACTGGGAAGCCTTTTTGATGAAAAACAGGAGGGTCATATTCAATGCTTGTTCTAGACTAGAATTCCAATCTACTGTTCCTCATCCCAAACCTTTTTTGTTATTCAAATAGAACAGCAGCATATAAATATTTAGGACATGAGCCCCCACGGCTCTCTACCTGCAGGGTCTCTTCTACAGCTCTCTACCAGCACCCATACAGTTGTGCAAACTTGGGTAACAGATAACATAGCACCTTAGTGGATAATATGTTTGTTAAATAAATCAAATTTGGCTTTGTTTGAGTAAGTGGTTAGCACATACGTGTTCATAAATCAACAATGTAGAAGATCAGAGGGGAGAGCCTCCGTGTGTGTGTGGAGATGGTGGTGGAAATCAGTCATACAGGTTTGTACAACCAGAGTCAAACATGCATGCCATACAAAAAATGGCAAAGATGGTTTTTTGCTGATAAGCAGACTTACACTTCCAGATTTGTTTTGTCTAATACTTATTCCAGAAAGTATTCAAAACAAGTGGTTCAGCCTTTCTGTAACAGTAATATTTTTCATTCACTCTGAACCTGAGAGACATAAATAGTTTTTACATAAAACTTAATATTAAGAAGAACTCTCCCCATGGGATGGATATTAATCAGCAAGATTTTTTCTGCCTGTAGCTCCAAGTTGAGGATCCAGGCTGTAAGTATGTAAACAACAGTTGCTATTTACATTCCACAGGGAGATAAAGAAACTGCTTTTGTTACTTACAGTATTAAAGTATTTATAGTATTAAAGCAATGAGTTCAGAGTGTATGTACAATAGTCTACAGTAAATTCATTATCTAGCGCTTCCATTTTAAAAAGTGGCACCTGCTATCTTTCCTTTCTGTTCATTAGTTCTCTTTCAATTATAAACACTGAAAACATTTTTACTCTTCAATTTGCACAATACTTTTAAACATTGAGGGTTCAATGTGTCCATTGATTAAAGTAGTCAATACATACCATTCACAGTCTAAAAGACTCACAGATGAAATATCATGGCAGCTACAAATGAAACTGATTTGTGCTTCCATTACATGTTGTAAGTGTTTCAGTTACATTGGTATTTGTTAAACCTTTAAAACATGCTGATTTTGAGATTACTGTAAGACAATTTTAGGAAATACATTAAGTGAAGAGAGTCAAATAAAGATATAGCAAGAATACTGATATTAATAAGTTAACATCGTTTATGCATAAACCCAAAGTTCCAGTCCTAACATACCCAATTTTATAAGCACCTTTAATGTCTAAGAATTAACGAGAATTTTTCTTTTTTTTTTTTTTCTATTTAAGATGACTAAAGAGTAGAAAGAAGATATCTATTACAGTTTGAAGCATTAGCAGGACTTGAGTTTCCCTTTGTCATATTTTTATGCAAAGCCACAGGAAAGAAATCATTTTCCAGCAAGAGTACCAATCAGCATAACTACTTTAGTATACAGAAACTCATTATATGGGGAGAAGAGCATAATGGGTCCTTTTATTTTGTTTAGTAAATCAAACTCAGTCATGCCTCCATAAAACTGTATGAGTTGAGAAGCCACTTCACTGGGCAAAATCAGCAGTTTCATTAACCTCAGCTGCTCATTTAACCTTAAGGCTCTTAACAAGTCTGGCAAAAAGCATCTAAGTATTTGCTACAGCTATCACATCAGAATAGCAGAAAATCAGAGACTTTATCTGAAAAGAATCTTGAAAGCATCACATATTTTAAATGACTTGGGGCTTTTTTAAGGCTTGAGAAATAATTCATGAAAATTTCTTTGATATCAAATATATTACTGAACATTACTATCTGTTAAATATTTTTCTGTTTCTAAATATGTCCAGTTATATGTTAATACTCTGTCATGTACAGAAACTAAAAAAATAGTGTCCTCCTCAGCAGGGAAATTTATATAGATGCGCAATTCAACCACAGAATTAGTAAAACTGAATGTGCAGATGTATGTAAATAGATAACACCCCTCCACCCTGATCTTGAGAGCTTTCCTCTCCAGGCCACAATAAGGTCTCCCCTGGGGCCTGTGTAACTGCTCATACAATATCGATAGTTTTGGCTGCTCCAGGATGAAAGTTATCAGTGTTCTTTTTGAGCATACCTAAATGTATCTTCTAGTGCCTCAGGTTCTTGTACTTGTCCATTGAAGTTTCCAAGTGAAATATAATGAAGGGATGGTGTTGCAGTGAATTAAGATATCAATAAATCCAGAATATCATGGGTTATTTTGTCAAGTAGCCTATGTTCATAGATATTTCTGAAAGAAAATATTCAATTCTATTCCTAATTACATTTTCACATTGAGAATTAAAAGTACTTCACAGAATCTCAATTTAATTAAATTATATAAACTATTAAAGCATTGAGTTATCAGGTAAAATAAATTAAGTATAGAGTGTGGATTAACACTTTCATAAGATATAGACAGTGATATAGTACTTTCCCATGGTTTTTACAAGTGGCTTGTTGAGAATCAGCACCATCTCAAGGACAACTTATGCTTGATAAAGCCAGTGCAACTGAAAAATTACTAGTTACTGTTGCTACAGTTATATCTGTTATCACTACATAGTTGTCACATACCAGACAGAACTTCAGGAACGCAAATTTGTTGATGTGGGATTTCAATAATGAGTTTTATAAAACATAGTATTTTGTCACAAGTTCTGTGGATCAAAACAGGCACACCAGGCTGCATCAGGAGAAAGCTGTGATGGTACAGCAATAGTTGGAATCCTTTATATGATGAAAGTGCTAAGACTGACTGATCCTGTACGTAAGTAATATGGAAAGAGATGTTTTAGCCTGATATTACTTCCATTTTTCTACCCTAATAAGAAGCTTATTTCCAAGATTTTGAGGTCCAAACTGTGATGGAACTGGAGAAACACAGAGGCAGCAAATACAAAAGAGGAATCAGCAAATACAAAAGAGGAATCAGCAAACCTGGTATCAAAAAAGCAATTGCTGCGTAAAATGAAGATGTACATATACCATGTTGCCATGACATCAAAATGTGAAAAAGCCCTCAAAAGTCAATATTGTTGAAGTGTATGACCAACGGGAACTCTGGTTTCTTCTAGAAATACTCTGAAGTCCATGACACTGGTAAGTACAGAGCTGTAGAAACTATCCTACTGTTTTATTAGAGCTTTGTAATCTAATGTGTTGCTAGAAATACCAATAGTCATAAATCTAATTGACAGTTGAACTAAGTGCCACCTCAACTAAGAGGATGTCTGCATCTGTTGAAGTACAAGCCACTAAAGGAATATTTGTTTCTTTGGTTACTACAGAGATTACAGTCTGTAAACACTGAAGATTATTTTAGGAATCTATTACCTCTGATAACTTTCAGAACATGTACTCAATTGCAAGTTGGTTGGTATATCACGATAACTTCAGATTTCTAATGACATCTGACTATGGCATAAATTGCTGAGTCACAAATTTCTGTTTATTCCAAGGTCATAAACATTTAACTTCAATCTGCAAATATTTTCACATGCTGTTAATTTACTTTGTATGATCAAACATTTACTGTATAGGCATTTGTCACAGGTTTGGGCAATAACTAGGTGGCAGATGTTTTGTTATCCCACCACCACCCTCCCAAGGAAAGATAATGGGGAAATAAGGGAAAGAGACTTTGAGGCTGGAAATAAAACTAGAACAGTTTTAATGAAACAGAAAATAATAATGATTGTGAATTATATACAGATATGTGAATATATAATATATAAATGTATGTATATAAATTGAAATGCAAATATTGAACCCATGCTTCCCAGATGATGATTATGTCCACAGAATCACAGAATCC